>CAEFZX010022644.1:7500-50797 GCA_903066825.1 Alfaro cultratus | reverse complement strand
CGGCACATTTTAGGTCTCTCCCAGGTGGTACCAACAGCCTTTTCAGCATGTCAATGTTCTTCTTCGGCCTTCTAATGAGCCATCATTTGATCCAGGTGCGATAAACCAGGGACAGAACTAAAACATGCAGGATGCCGGCCCTCGAGGACCGACTTTGGGCACCCCTGCCCTAGATGGTGCATTCCAATTTTTCAGCAATTCCTCTGGGGAGATGTAGTTCCTTGGGCACTTGGTGTCCACAGGGAAGTTAAGGGAAAAGCCAACTTTTGACAGAGGTGGCTTTGTCTTTTGCTAGGGTTGGCTTTCTTGTGGTGGACAAAAGATGCTGCTCCCCAACCCAGACATCCAGTTGCCATAGAGGTGCCTGTATGGGCAAAAGCCCACCTCCTTTCTTAGTGTTGGTCCTTTTTAGAAGGAGTCTTTCCATCTAGTGTGAAAAACTCCTGGAAACCTTTGAAAGAAGGTCTGCCCCCTCTTCCTTGCAGCCTTCCCACTGTTTCTATGGCCTATTGTTACCATTAGGTGAGCTTGCCAAAGCTCAGAGGGTACAGGCTATGGCCACTGTTATGACGATCAGCTTAGACCTTTTGCTGTGTTGGCTTAGATCTTTTGGCATTCTAGCCCTTCTTCAAAAGGCTCTGCATCAAAAAATGGAGAGCTTGGATAAATACATTGTAGTTCGCAGCTTCTTCCAGGCCTAGGTTTGATTGATTTTTAACGCACTAAAATTTGTCGACACTGTCAGTGTGCTGTAACAATATGGTATGAGACAGATAATCTACAAAAAAAAAAACCTAGCACTTCTGTTTTCTCCCAGTGCTTTCACTGCCAACTAGAAACAACCAATCAGACCCAGGAGGAGGGTCTTGAGTGAATTAATGAATATACTTTACCCTCTGCTTATCCCCATCTGCCCTCACCCTCTTCTCTCTGCTACACTACAGCTTCCCGATAGCAGAGTCTTCCAGGAATGCTCAAGTTAGATAGAATGGCCCCCAATGATGGCGGATAAATGTTTAGCAGCACATTCACAAGCATGATTGACAGCGCTAAGACCTTCCTCGTGGCTCTTATTGGAGCAGAGCATTTCTTCAAATGGTAATAGTAGCACTGGAAGGTTGTGGAGGAGCTCAATCTTTACACAGATTATCTGTCTAATGACATGATGACAGATTTAACAAATATGCAAAAAATATACTACAGCTTTAAATCCCCAGTCAGGAGTAGCCTGGCCATTGCCTTCCTATGCTATTCCATTTGATTCAAATCTGGTTTCATCATGGCGCTGTCAATTTCCAGTAACTTTTGTGACGTGAAGAATGGTGTATTATGGGCAAACTTTAGCAATTGGGCAACATTTAAACTTCAACAAAGTCTACACATCCAGGAAGCAATTGTCTTTCAATAGAGGAGAGCCCAGATTCTCTACATAAAGCAAGGGCAGGTTTTTACCAGGTTAAGTCAGACATAGCCTGACAGTCAAAGTTCAGCCAAAGTGAGGATAAATCTCCAGTACCCTGACTATTTTTAGACATGCAGTGTGACTGCAGATGATTTAATTTAGGAATAGAAATACATTTTTTTACAGTTAACAACTAGAGCTGGAGTTTGGATTAGGACACCAAAAATGAGGTGGATTCCCTGCAGTGTTTTAGAGGCCCTATTTTAAAGGTATAAAAAGAGAGCCTATACTAAAATAGCAACTTTAGGGATGTTTTCATTTTGCCTACAGTTTGTGTAATCCAATTGCAAGATTGTTCCTTCTTTTCAAGGATGTGTGTGTAGCTGTGTAAATCTGATGTGTGTTGACTAAACAATGTCTGACTGGTGACCCACTCCTCTCCTAAACCTGCTAAATTGAATAGACTGTGCCTGCAGGTGCCATGTTGGCTTAAACACGTGCATGTTATCAAATGCGCACACACACACACCTGTGCAAAGATTGTGAAAAGAGCTCATCTGCTTGAATGCACAAGGACAAATGCTGCATGTTAACATGGGTACCAACATTCAGGTGCATAAAGACACCAAAAACAATCCACCTGTGGGAAAATAATGGGATACGGATGGTTGGACAAAGTCAAGCGGTGTACGGAGGTTGGAAGTCCGCACACCAATGCATGAAAATTTGCAGAAACTCAGATGCAAACTGGCATATGGAGTTAGCTCCAGGGATTGGAAACTAAACAGAGATATAACTGGACAACAAAAATGCAGATGAGACATTCCGGGGCAGGCTGTTATATTTTGTGGGGGATCAAAGGAAATAGTGAGCAGATTGAACAGAGATGGTAAATGACCTGTACTTGTACAACAGGTCTCCGTTGACCTTCACACTACATTCATTCATTCACCTTTCACTTATCCCTGAGGAGTTTTTAAATTAGCACAAAAGAGTTCTTTATCTTTCTATATCTTGAACAAATAAAATATAAATGTCACAGGAGACAGCAATGAAAGAAAACCTAGATAACGAAAAGGGATTTTGGAAAATGTGTCCATGATATGCTTTCAGGAAGTCTCCTGACCCACATGCAGAATCACAAGGGGATGCAGTCTAAAAAATAACTGAAAAGTTTATTTTTACAGAATGTAAAGAGCAACAAGACAACTTGACTGGAGACGGCGTCTAGAAATGGAGGAGAAGATGTTAGACGAGGAACTGAGTTTGAGCTCATCCTGCGGTAGGATGAATGTGAATGTGTCTTATGGCTTGGTGGAGGAGTAACCTGGACCCATGAAGGTGAGTGTCTTGTGAGCTGATGAGGATTGTGTCTTCTGTCCTGAACAGGTAAAGTGGGAGAGCAGACAGGCAGGAGGCGATGGGGTGGAGGACAACCCAGAGGTTGAAGCTCTAAGGTGACTCGAAAGGAAATCAGGCTGGAGAACCGGTGTGGTTTGGGAACCACCTGTATTATTAGATCTGACACCAAACAAAAGCAAAGAGGTGAGACGAGAGAACAAGGAAGACAAATCTGGATACTACTTCAGATTTCTGTGACTTGACTCTACCATGGCAATCATCAGGTACTGGCTGGTTGTGCAGACTCTCCTTAAGAAGCCACAGCAACAAAAGGTTAAATTGCTGCCAGGAGTGGTTGCTGCCTCTAGTGGATCACACCATACTGAAGAGCCTCTCTTCAGGGACGGCTCACAACGCACTTAACACACACGATTCCAAACAGTTTATGTGTTTGGAGTCTTTAAAATCCAAATTATTTGGCACTAAACCAACCTACTTAGGGAGATACATGAAGCTGAAAGAAAACATTAGCAACATACATGTATCAAATATCACTAAGTTCACTTTATTAAAAGAGAACCTAGTACCTCAGTCCAAAATTACACCTTCCATCATTAGCATCTTCAAAGTAATTTCTCTTTAAGTACAGTTTTGGGGAAGGAGTTCAAATGGAACTTTTTCTGAGTTCACACAATCAGTCAGCTAATCAATCAAATAACAGACTATTTCATATTGAATTAAAATCGGAATAATGTGACTGACGTTTTCAAAAAACTGCATCATTTTACTGCAGTGTGTGGGTGAACTATCTGAGTACAGAACATCCTGAGTAAAGCACAAGATGTAGCTAAGCCCACAAATCGTGTGTAATGGCAACTCCACTAGACTTGTTAAGGCCATTACATGTACTTTGATGTGCTTGTTGAGTCCAATTATAGCGGTTTCTGTTAAGCAAAATTTTATGAAAGAGTCCCAAGGTTTTGACAATCTGCAATCCCTTTATTCTGTACAACTAGTAAGGGTTCCCAGTTTGCATAATTACTTCAACACATTTTGTGAGATTTATTTATTCACTTAGATTTGGAGCAAAGTCAACAAGTTCTTATATATAGATTAGTCTATTTATGATGTTCTTAGAGGTTGCCTCTTGCTTAGCGTGGTTCATAATACAATTGCCTCAAATACGTATTCTTTTCGTGAGAAATTTATTTAGGCCTTAATTTCTGCTAGTTTATAAAATAAAAACCATGTCTGGATGCCATTCATAGTCTTCTAAATTCCTCCTCTCTGGTGTCTTAAACAACCCATTAATATGAGGTTGACTTACAGAGATAATGGATCCAGAAAGTAAACTCAATCATTCATCTTGATGGTGGCCCACTTGAATTTCTATTTGGGCAATTCAGAGGCATCCCAGGCCTGAGGGGATTTCCACAGCGGCTTTTAAGAGTGTGAAACTTTTCACAGTTTGTCATGGAACAACCTCAAACCTCAATGTATTTTTAGGATTTAATGGAATTTTATGTGTTAGATCAACACCGTTTTAAATGGTTTCTCTATCCCTGCTAAAAGTGTCTCCACCAGATGAAGCCCCGGCCATGTGTCATAACAATAGCATGGTCCGGGTAATGTGCAGTGTTCGGATTCTGTTAATAAACTTTCTTCTGTCTAGAATAGAAAACCAGTAGCAACATTTTTTAACTTTCTCCATCCCTGGTGGTGTAGTCTGGGATTATGTAATTGATATTTACTCTTTTAGAGAGGAAGACATGCCCATTTACGACATTAAAATGTACATGCTTTGGTCTCTAACCATGACAAAACATTTTCTACTTTACAGGGTTATCTTCAGATTAGTGACGTAATCTTGTAACCTAAAGGGGGTTTAAAAGCTCAGTCAAAAACGTCTTTAATCTCAGCATGAATCACTTCAAACACAGCAGGGTTCCTGTGGTTAGTGCTCATTACCAATGACAAATGTATCCATGCATTTTAAACATGGTGTGAGGCACACACAGCCATTTCACAAGATATACTAGTGTCAGCCTCAGTTTGGTTGTGCTTTAATTGTATTACTTCAATCTGTTTTCTGGTTTTTGGTACAATTTTTTCTAATTCTAATTTTGACTTTTTTGATAACCTCCCCACCCCACCAAAAAATAAAAATAAAATCTTTAGCCCTGCATGAGCAACAAAAAACATTTATGAATTTACATATGGAAAAAAATCCAACCCAGAACTTAACAGATGTACTTCTGTAAAAAAAAGAAAAAAAAAATATTCAAAATAGAGTTTACAGTTAAAATAATTACTTTTCATTAGTGCTGTCAACATTAACTTGTTAAAACATGCAATTAATCTGAACATTTTCATGCATTAAAATAACGGTGATTACTGAAAATACTACTATTTAAATGACAAGTGACAGCAATAAGAGTTGAACATTTTCAACTTTCTTCCGTTGCGTCGCTAGCCTGCATGAGTGCATCGGTACGAGCTCGTAATTTCAAATGCACAAACTATACCGGTCACTAGGCTGGATGCATATTTATATTTCAAACTTACAGCACCAGAGCATGATTAATCTGATAATTTTTTTTAAATTAATTGACAGCCCTACTTTTAATACACATTCAAAACTGACGTGGGAAAAATAAAAATCCTTTTCTTTTTCCCTTGTATTAGAATATGAAGCCTTGCTGTTATATCGGATCCTTTGATATCTTAGTCTGAGCAGCAGATTTTGCTTTGTTTTATAACTTTGCTAAGTGGAGTCAGGTCTGTTTTGCATGTTGGTCCATCCTACCATAATCACACAATGTAGTCAAACAAATTGTAATTTAGAGCTAACAAATAGTTATTTCTGACAGTATAACATCATTTTATCGCTAAATTAAAAAAAAAAGTCTTATATTTGCTTGTCTGTCAAATTGCATTATTGTTTACATGAACACAGATAGTTATCGGGACACTGGAGTTAAAACGTGACAGAGTAAGGAAAAAAAGGTAAATTTTTGTGCAGATTGTTAGTGACAGATTGCTAAAGCAATTTTACTGAGGTCATGGAAGAATTGTATGAGCATTAAACATATTCACCGGAACAAATTGGACACTTAAATTTAGGTAGGCCATCCTGCACTCCCTCATACGTAGAAAATGTTGTCGGTATCTTTCCACAATAAGATTATGCTATTGCAGAATGTGTGTAATGTTTTAAAGATATTACTGGTCTTTATTTCTTTAAGTGTTTGTGTTTTGATGACCTGTGCCTCTCATATGTACTGTCCTAAAATTGTAAAGCATCTAGATAAAAAACATAATAACAATAAGCTGCCTTGTTCATAAAACACAGAAACTAAAAGTGCAACTTTAAGTTGAACAGATACAACAGCACAACAAAGGAAGCTTGTAAACCTAAACAAGAGTAAATTACTTTTTATACACCTTTGAGTTGCATGACCCATGAGGTTTAAGAAAAAATTATCTTTCTCCTGCAGAGGACATAAAATACAAAATAGTTATCCTTTTCTTTGCTCAGATGATTAAATTCAAGTAAATTTAGTTTGTTGCCTTTAACTAAGAGATTCTTAAGCTTCACTTTGCTATTTATCTTCTCTGAGCTCGCTTAGCCATTTCTTGAGGCACTCTGTTGCTGCTGCTGGGCAATATGTTAAATCCTGTATGTGGTCTTAAATCCTTGCGTTGGTCCCCAAGGCAAACAGCAGCAGTGTTTCTAGTGCCCACATTAACTTTGTTGAAAATACGATGAAACTTAGCAAAGCCAAGAAACAGAAACAGCTCTCCCATTCCATTCAAAGTATCAATGTTTCATGCATATGTTTATATAATGTAATCTGAGTTAAATATATGTTATTTACATTTCATCCTAAGTACCTTCATTAGAGCATGAACAAAAATTCAGATGAGTTCATATTAAAACCAAATACTGTTAAGTGACTGTTTGACAAAAGTCACATTAGAGGTGTTACTGTTGCGATAAAAATAAAAGTGATGTTAAAATATTACTGTTTTGCAGTCTTTTACGTAGCTGTATGACTATGACTGCACAGCAATCATAGCCTAAAAACACAAATATTGCTCTTGAAATACATATCGATTTGAAATGGGTTTCCTCAAGACACCATTTCCATAAACAAGTGATTTGTATTGCTAAACTGAACCTGTGTTTAATCATAATGTTGACTTTATGATTAAATACATTATCATAAATGTATTTATGATACATTTATTGTAAAAACATTTATGATCATGTAATGATCATAAATGTATGATTTATGATTATTGCATAATCATAAATAATTATTGAAAATTATTGACTATCAATAATTGTCAATAATTATTGACAATATCAATTACTGATATTGTCAATAATTGATATTATTGACAATATCAATAATGTCAATTATTGACATTTATTGACACTCATTGAATAAACGGTGGAGATAATAGAAAAAAAAATAGATTACACTGAGTTTTAGGAGTTTTCAAACATCATTCATTTCAATTTCTCAGCGTCACAATAAATCATAATTCTTATCATGACAGAAATCTGTTACAGTAATGAAAAAGATTACAGTAAATACCAATAGATCGTGTTACATTTGACTTCCTGATTTTACTAAATATCAACTAGTTATTTTATTTTCATAAGTCCAGAAACTTGAACGCAAATATTTTAAAAACGAATTCCATCAGGGAGATTCTGATGACAAAATAAAATAAATAAATAATAATAATAATCCTTATTTTTTGTCCTGAGTTTACTTTGAATAATAAAAATAGATGCAGGTCTCCACACTGCATACAGTATGTTTATCTAACCTTATCTTTTTTATTTATTTTACATTTTTAATATCTGGCATTTCCGACTAAATGAAGTAAGTTGGTCTCCAATAACTTGGTTCAGGCTCTGATGAAGGCCAGTGAGCTGAAAGCATTTGGATGACATTCTTGGATATGTTGGCGAATGGGAGATTAATTTACCTGACGCTAAAGTTTTATGTGTGCTACCTAAAAGTTCCATTATTTTTCTGGGCTTTTGAAATTATTTGGAGAGTACATACTATACACTTTATAACTTAACAAATTGTAACTGATGTTCTCCTTTCACAGCTAAATTGGTGTTTACTGTAATGTTCCTTAAGGCAGCATGAAAAAATTACAATACAATAAGTTTGAAAAACACAAATCCTATCAGAAGTGACCACAATAGTCTGTTGAATAAACGTAGAATCTGACATTATTAGGGTTTTCAGCTGTAACACGTTTATTTATTTATTTATTTTTACTAATAATCAGGTGTTGAAGTAATTTGCCCTAAATATGCATTCTTTTACTTTTTTTTTACATTTTATATACCCTGCTTCTTGTCCCCCAGCACCCCAAAATTTCAAAACAGTAGTGGTTTTTAGCTGCACATTGGGCTGAATTTTGCTGACAACGATCCAAAGCTATATACTCCTGTTGGGATAAAGTCAACAGGAGTATATAGGTAACATAAATTTAATCTGTTACCTTGGGAAAAGGAACAGATTAAATTTATGATAGTTCACATTCATAAAAAATTAATGTGAATGTGAACGGCACACTTAGCTTACTGAGTGTGCCGTGGCAAAGGTCCAACTAAAAAGTGCCATGTAAGAAACGTATGGTACTTGTGCCTCCACACTTTTTGGTAATTAAAGCAGTCGTTGATTGAGGTATCTATGTGCCTTAGTAAGAAACTGCTTTTTCACAGTTGATCCTCACGTCAAGTGATAAGTCATAAAGCAGTATATGGTGACTGTCCAACCCAAATAATTAAGAATTAATTAACACCATTTATGTTTTTCTCTGTATTATATGGTCTACTGCTTGCATGCAAGTACATTTCTTCAAATTGCCCTCCAAAGTAAGATGTTGCTTTCATAATTTAGCTTACTGATGCATTTAATTTAGCCAGAATGCATGTGGTGCACATATTTTCAGACAGGAAACGATATGCATTATCTTTGGTACAGAACCTTTCACAGAAGCAGCCCAAGCAACACAAACTGCTGGAGGAAGAGCAGTGGGAAGCAAGTTTCTGACTCATGTTACATTCTGCTCTCAATATAAGTGGTTAAGCTCTTCCCTTCTTTATAAATGTAAGATTAAAGATCTGCTGTGAGAACTGCACATGTATCTAAGTAGGTCCTTTTGGCCGTGAATGCAGGAGCTGAATCTTTTAAAAGTGTAAGAATTGCATCATTATTGACTTGCTGAGTGTGCCGTGGCACAGGTCCAACTAAATCGGGCTGCACATCACTAAGATCTGCATGAATCACATGACGAACCGTGGCGCCCCCATGGGGTGGATACTGGGGGCCACGGCCCCCTCAAAAAATTCCGACTTCCTGAGAAAATCATGTTCACGTCAATGAATGTGCAATTTTAAAGGTGTGGAGTTTAATCCTCCTCGTGCTGCGCAGTCGTCCCTAAAGACGCAATGTTTGCAATAGCAACATGTTATTAATTCTAATTTTTTTCCTAATTTTTCTACCTTCTGCATACAGGCTTAGTACTTATTTTCAACTTTCAGACTTGCTGTGTCTTCCTAAGTGTGTTTTTAAAAGTTGTGTTGAATTTGTATATTTTGTCAAAGAACCTAAAACTCAGAAACCTCTTATCTCAAAATGTCATTCTTGGTCAATCAGGCACAGTGTTTTGGTAATTAAAACCGTATTGGTAAATTGAAATTTGTGTATCTCCAATCATCCTATATATTCTGAGACATTGATTTCCATGTCAGTTGCAAAAATATCTTCCATTCGGAAAAGTGAGATATGATTACTGAACAACAGTCAGTTTTGCTCTGTAGCAATATAAAATGCTGATGATGCAGTTTGTGGCTATGGACTGGCTTTAAACAAGGAATGCTATAGTTGTAGCCTATGGCCTGGCTACATCTGAGTGTGATCTTTTCAACCACTAACTTTAGCTGCAAACCACGTCATATAACCCTTCCACAAATTCTTGAATTAGCTGCGGTTCACAATGCTCTCAAGACTGTTTTTCTTTGTGAATTAAATCGCTGAGGCAAATAATGTTCACAAAAGTAAAATTTTTGACACGTAGCTGTATTTTGCACAACTAAAGAGCAAATTGATTCTTTACAACCCAAAGAGTGTTAATAAAAATAACAAATTTATAAAACCTCGAGACTAGAAAAACAATGAAAATGTCTGCGAATACAAGTCAATACAGCAACATAACAGAACCGTATAATATAGTCTGAAATATGCTTTTGAGTGACTTGAAGGGTTTCATTTTGGCAAGCATAAAATGTTGGAAAATTGCATGTTGAATGTGTGGCAATGCTTTTTTTAAGCAACAATAAAATCAAACACATTGTTAGGGGAAACAACAGAAGTGCTAATTATGTTTACCCGGGGTGCTATTTTCTGCATCTGTGCGCAGAGGTGTAGGTGAGACATTGTGCATGGATTTATGGATTTTTTATTTCTTTGTTTAATTATGTGAAGGAAGTATTTTATTTAAGTGAGTAGAGAATGAAAACAATTTGTGCCTTTAGAACACAACTTGCATCCATGATTTTATCATAAGCTCATGATTATTCTCACAATTTGGTAGTAGCACAATTTAACATGCTGACAGAACAAACGCACAGGCAAAGCTGGGAGCTGTGAACTATGCTTGTACATGGGTGGTAAGCCAAGTTCTGTGGTTAAAGAACTTGAAACCACCAACTATTTTTATGACATAGTTGGTGGTTTAACATGTGCACTGACACGTGAACAATGGGAAATATAGTAGCATTATTTGCAATCATTCCAATATTAAATTTACATTTTTATTATTTAGACTTCTTCCACAACCATAAGGAAAGTATGGTTAATTATGGCAGTTCTACAAAGCCTTTTTGAGTAAATTTATTAATATGGAAAATGGATTCAGAATCTAGAAATCCAACCGATGTAACACATAACAAGAGGGAAATTATCTTGCTTATTGTGAAACACATGAAAATGTACCAGAGGTCCATATTCCTGAAATATGTTTCAAAATAATCAAGCTAAGTGTAGTTGGATAAAGACCCACCAATTAGAGAACATACTGTGTAAATAATACTGTGTAAAAATACTTCAAGTGAGGTAATGTCTTGTTGTTTTTTTTGATCATACCTTGACAAATGTATAAAAAAAAGAATTTGCTTCTCTTGAAAATGCTTCTTTGTAACACTTAAATGTTTCAGACCCAATTATTAAACTAATTTTAATACCAGACAAAGACAACCTGACAAAATATAAAACGCAGCCTTCAAATTATGATTAAAATTATTAGGATTAACCTTTCCCCTTGTGACAAAAAATAGTTTTGCCCTCGCAAAATCATGTATTAACTACGATTAACTAAAAATGCCACACCCACTTGAGATTTCTGCAAGACCTGTAGAATCAACTAAGACTAGAAATGGTCATGAAGACATTTCTGAAGGGCAATACACACAGCCAGTGATGGCATAGTTACTTTGAAAAAGTAACTATAATCGCTTTACTGATTACTCCTTGAAAAAGTAACTTAGTTAGATTACTGACTACTTGATTTTGAAAGTAACTAAGTTACATCAAAAGTAACTTTTTTAGTTACTTTCAGCAGCTGCTAACAACAACGCCCAGCCACCTGTGAAAATTATATTGATCTTTGCCAATACTTAATTGCAAGTTATTTTATAATGGTAACATCAACAATGTGTCTCCACTTATAAGGATGAACTGAAGGGGAGATTGTTTAATGGTTACAACAGTACAAAAAGAAAACAAATGTTAGTAATTTGTGTGTGGTTTTATGTGTTTCACTATTGTCTAGAAAACTCTACGAAGGATTTTTCACGTTTATTGCGGTGTTCAGATTAGTCTCGATGTTTGCAGTTTTCTGGAGCGCAAAGCGAAGCTCAACGTAATTCCCAGGTAATATATTAACTTGACATTAACAAAGACACATCGGGACCGGTCATTCAGGAAGTGATGGACAGGGAGAGTCAGACTAAAACTACCTTAATGACGGACAAATTCTGGAATTTCTTATGAGTCTCTGATTATTTCCAAGCCCAAAAGAGCAACTTCATGTTCAAAAATGAGCCCAAACAGGCGCAACCAGCGACTCATTAATTTTGCAAGCGACTTTTAATAAAAAGGCCCAAAGCCTCTTATAATACTCTGACTTGGCGACAGAAACTCAAAATAGTTCCTGTTTTTCCACCAACAAAACGCGCATCTCCCTCCATTGTTTACATTTCTGTCGCATAGAGACGTCGGTCACTCGACAAGACGCGTAGAGGAAATACAATTAAATAACAAAAGAAGGTAGTAACGCACAGTAACGCAAAGTGATTTCGACAAGTAACTGTAGTCTGACTACTGGATTTGAAATAGCAACGCGTTAGATTACTCGTTACTGAAAAAAGTGGTCCGATGTCAGTAACGCATAACTTTGTAACGCGTTACTGACATCACTGCACACAGCATCAGATATGCTTAATAAAAACGTCCCCATTACTTTGTACGTGACAACACACAATGGCTGTCTGGTTAGACTATTTGAAACATTTGTGACAAGCAGGCAAAATTCAGAATGGGGCCAAATACCTTTCAATTATGTGCTTAGCATGTTTTCTATTTCATGTTGCAGTACACCATGGAGTCAACAAATGGCCCTGCTGTTTTCACTTTGTTACAATCCAGCCAATGACCTATACACAGCTGTGCAATTTTGAGGACAGAAGGGTCACATTTTCTAGCGATACAGCTTGCCTTCCGCAATGTTGTCATTCCAAAAACCTAGCTAACGTCTTTTTTCCTCTTTTGATAAAACAACAATTTGGTCGAAGTGTCAATTACATGTTACTTGCAAGCGCAGAGGCATCTTATGCACAGCAGTCTTTTACCCAACAAGTGTTTTAATACCATTAGTAAGGGATCATAATGAAGAAGCTCAATGCCAAAGTGTTTAATTCTTGTCTGTGAAATAAGAAATACTGCCAAAAGTCATTCAGTTGGTAAATTCAGTAAAGTGAACTATATTAAAAACAATTAAAAACATAAAAAAAGTTTATTTTAAGCACTGTCCTTATGTTCAACCAGTAAAAAGTTTGGACACATCTACTCACTTAAATCAGTGGGAATCTGTTTAAACTTCTGACTGGTAGTGTACATAAACTGAATTTGACATGAGTGGTAGTCACATTTTCAAATAGGGCTAGATTGATTTTGAGAACTTTTTTTTTTTTCCTTGACACATAAAATCAATAAATGAAAACATTTAGCTTTTTGTATTTGCTCTGGTTATATTTCTCAGATATTAAAACTCACTTGATATCCTGAAACATTTAAGAGTGCCAAAAAACAAAAACAGAAGAATCTTCTAATGAGGCAAATTGTTCTTTCACAGCACTCACAGCAACATTCAAGAGAATAGGCTACTTCACAGTTAATTAAATAAATGTAATCATAAAAAAGCTCCTGCATCTCAACCTTATCTTCATACTGCACAATTTATTACAGATAACAGTTCCTTATTACTCCTCTCATATAATGACAACAAGGATGCTCCATTAAGACCTTGTCTGATGAAGTCACTGAACAGTTAATTAGATGTTTCTGATGTGGGATTTATCACATTGGACACTGAGATTACTGTTCCCTCAAGTGATAAATTTGATGTAACCAGCAACAGGTTTTTACCTCATTACGTCATCCACTTTCTGTCAGTTTTTACATATCTACTTCTCTTGCTTTCATTAGTAAACTCAAAAGAACTTTATTGATGCCAGAGGGAAATTAAATCTTGTCCCTTCCTTCCTTTCTTGGTCATGCTATCATAATCTGAACAGCATGGCACACACATGAGAGCAGCACTCCCCTTGTCCAGCTGTGCAATTACAATACACACCTCTGCCCATGATTTAAGGGAGGGGTTATTTAATCTTTGTGAATTGTTCACCTGTAACAGAAATCAGCCATAAAACTCTATTTTAGCCTTTAGTTTGCTACCTAATGTTATCAAAACCTCTGCTGGCATAATGGTAGGCTACTTACCCTTTAGTAACAATGAAATAACCCTGTTGTGGTAAACTCCAAGGCAGAATATTGGCCACAAATCCTGACTTAGTCCATTTATATCCCCCTAGAATTGACTAAGCCTTCAGGGAATCTCTGGTGTTCTGAACGTTAAAGTTGATCAAGTAGATGTAAAAGTCAGGATTTTGTCAATTCAGGAGTCCTGTGTTGCCTGCCACCTGGTCAGTCAATTGTTTTAAAAAGACACACCAGGAACTATATATGGATCACTGATTAGTTTGTGAAGTTTAGTAGTATATCAATGTGTATAATTTTTCGAAAGTTGACTGCTTCATCCCATTGAGTTCTTCATCCCAAACTCTGTTTCCTGCCAATGTGGTGGTGTAAACAATCTTGTTCATCCGGCGCACTGCAGGGGACAGTTTTTTACAATATCAATGCTAAATGACTGAATGACACATTATTAAAACAACAAAAAATACCTTGGTAAAAAAAAAAAAAGTTTTACTGACAGATTTGTTACAAAAAAGAACAATATGTTACTAAAATGCCAGCATTTCTTCCATTGGGTTACAAATTGGTGTGAACCTACTGCTTTGATTGTCTGTCACTTTGCAGCTGTTTCACCAGAATTTCCCTGTTGTGTGACAATAAAGGAAGAATTTATATTTCTAGACTGACAGGGAAGAGAACATTACATCCATCCATACATATTGCTTTTGGTTCTGCTCTTTTTTTACCCTTTTTTTTGGAGATGGGACCAATTTAATTCCAACATAGACATCTTTCTAGGATTGTGAAACATGCAGAGGCCACTGTTCCATCCACAGGCACAGAATGTCATGAAATGGTGGTGTTGAGGCGGTGAGGTAGAGGCAGGAGACCCAGGTTATAGCAAAAATGAAGGATTTAATGGTGATGAAGGCAGGTAACAGAAAATATCCACAACCGTGGCAGCACTGCTGAGCAGGAACACAGAGGCTAATGCAGGTAGCAACAATGCAAAGGAGTGGCCTGGACCGACTAACATCAGACGAACTCAGACGAGGACCCAAGACACAGGTGGGACTAAATACACAGGGATCAATCAAGGGAAACGAGACACACCTGGGATCAATCAAGGGGGGGACAGGACAACACGGAGAGCACAGAGACACAGAACTAGAAATAAATACACAGAAAACACAGATCCTGACACAGAAAGCATGGCCCCTTGTTGCTGGAAGTCATGCTTTGGCTATTTTTAATCTAGGAGTTTAATACTCCATTTAAAAAATGTTATTTACATAAATGAAACATAAATTTGAACTATAGACAAGTTCAACAGATGCTTTTAAATTTAATTATGTCAATTTAGCAAGCCTGCTGTTGGACAGACTGCCTCATTAGCTCTGCCCTCTGGCACACAGAGGGCAGAACACACAGGTTCTTAAAATTATCATGGTTATTGCTTTAATCTTTCAAGATTTCAGACTTTATTTTGATTGTCATCCTAAAGACACAATGAAAAGACAAGAAGATTCAAAAAGAGAATTCACTCTTTTTTCATTACCAACTTTGAAGGTTTATCAGCTTTCATTTATCTTCTTACCCTGAGAAGGAAGAATGCTTGTTCAAGCTACTCTTTAATTAACATGAAAAAAAATAATGAGTATGTATGTACTCATTATTTTTATTCTCACTATGTACTGATTACTGTTAGTGATGCAGTAAAAATTGATTGCATGAAGAATTGCAATTGACAGTTCTATAAAATAATATTTTTGGTAATTCTTTGAGATTTTGTTTTAATTAAGAAAAAGCCAGGCAACTATACTAACCTATTAGTAGTTATTTAAGTTACAGAATCTTATGCACAAATCTATTTTTTGTTGAATATAAACTTATGGAATTTGATACAATATACAGTAGAACATCATAGTTATTTTTAATAATTTTTTTATTTGTTAGCACTGTGTTTTCATGTCAGTCACATAATTTGAACAAAATCTATAGACCGTTTGTTTCTGAAACGTTTGTTTCTTTGTCTCTTGCCTCACTGTGAACTTTGCGTGAGTTTTACTCAGATATATTTGTACACCTCTTTGTTGTCTGGAAACTGGTTGGCCACTGCCAACACATTTCCCTCACAGAGTCTTTCGGGTTTTCTCTGGTACGTCTTTTTCTCAGTGTCACACATCAAAATGTGCCTACCTCTTCTTCATTGTCTCTTATCTTTTCACCCCTCTCTCACACGATATCTTACAGGTTGGTATTTGTTCAGTGATTGTGCTGTTGTGGCAAAGTGTTCCCAACATTCTCCCCTTCAGGCCACCGGCTATCCGTTCTATCTGATGCTTGCTCATAATGTCCTTTTTTCTTGCTTCTATTTTTTGTCATTCTCTCACTTCTTCCCGTGCTGACGTCTTTTGTCCTATCATGTTTTCAACCAAGCTTTTTCTAAAACGTGTCATACACCAAAATCCTTCTCATCTCAAGTTACCCTTACTTCCTTTGTTCTGCTTTGAAATATAAATTAAAGCATCATAACTCCAAGAAAACTTCCAGAGTCACCAAAGAAGGAGTGCTTGTGCTGTTTTTTTTTTTTTTTTGTTGATGTTGTTTTTATATATTTTTTTCCATCGTTTATATTCATTTTAAGAAAGCCTTGAAATAGCACCAAAGGTATAATAAACACAGAGAAAGGGATGACATTATCAACCCCTTGTGTTGTTCCTTCAGGAAAATTGACACCTTTATCACACATACCACTGTTAGACATACAAAAACAAAAAAAGGAAAGAAAAACACTTAAAGGGCTTAAAAACTTAGACAGACTGAGACCTCTTGTCCTTTGTGCTTCCCTTGCTCCTCCTCCTAATAAGAAATTTAAGACTTTAGTGGCACAGGGGACTAATAGATCATTATCAGACCAAACCTGAACATTCACCTGGTTATGAAGTTTTTTTTTCTTCTTTCAGAGGGACAATTAAAAACCTTTTATCTGTTTCTCTGCATGTGTAGCGTAAAGTAACTTCATTAACAACATCTTGTGTTATTAGCCTAATAACTTCCAACTTGCTTTATGCATCCATGTCAAACTATAGAGGATGTTTTGGCAGTGCGAAAAGGTCAAAAAATAACAAATGTCTAAAATGCAGATACACATTGTCACAGATGTCATTTTAATAATCTAGGATCTGTTTAGTCTGAACCATACAACTGGTACATGGTGACATTTACTCAGATGTTGGTTCACACGATTTGTGAATGCAAAATAGAAATATCATATGCGTCTGTCTGAAATCAAAGCCAAAACCTTTAGAAATAAAACATGTTGCGCTTTTATTCTAATCCGGTTTGTTGGTTTTATCCGTTTCTGTTAAGTCTTCCTCTCATATTTGTATGTTTCGCCAGTTCAGTCAATAGTAAATCAATAAGTCCTTTCTGGTTTCTGCACAGTATTTTAGATGTAGTCTGACTTAATCTGATGGAGGTCAACAGCTCGTTGACTTGACATGAACCCTGTAAAATAACAAGAAAATGTAATCTTAGCTTAAAGCATTTACTCGCGTATATATCATGCTTTTTGCACTGTTGTAGCAAATATGTATTTTTGCCACTATGCTGCATTTAACTTTGACCTTTAGGACACTAACCCCAAACGTTACAAGTATGTGGGCAAAGTGGTTAGATTCATTAGCTTACATTTGGAGAAAATTTATCAGTGAAGGATTGATATTTTTTTTTTAATTTATTTTATTTTTTTTATAATTGTGCACACCAGTTGAAAAAAATCCTGCCATATCACTAAAATAATTCTAAAAGGTTTAAGCTATAAAGATGCTCCCTTATTGTTGTTGAGCAGCTAGGCCTGCAATGTATGGCACATAGTATTTGGTAGAATGTACAAAAACATATGCAAGCATTTTCATAAAGTAATGTTCAGTCGAGTTCAGTGATTGGTGATAATACTTGCCACTGACTTTCACAGAAATAAAATTCTTAGCCCGATTGACTGTGAATAGTCATAAAAATTAAATACACCATATGTAAAGTAATTTTAACACAGTTACTGAGTGAAGAAGGTGCAACGTTAGGTATTTTATGAATTAGGTGACATTAAATAGAGCATGGAAACGCTTGTTTCAAAATAAGATTTTACAATATGTCAAAACATATCTGCAGTTCTTCCTGGCAGATGAGATGAGACTGAATAACTGGAAGTTGCACTGAGAAATACTAATTGCATTCATTACTAATCTAAACTGCAGGAAATGTGACTTTATGTCACCTCTGTCTACAACATAAACAATTATTAAACATACCCCTGCAGACATGATAGAAAAATGTATTTTGAATATTGACCTCGTATCTTCTTGGTTTGAAGCGCTTGACAAGAATCTAAATTAGCCAAAGTTGGTTTTGTTTTAGTTAAACGAAAACCTGTAAATTAGTCACAACATTCTGATTGGCTAATCTCTGTTCAGATGAAATTGTAACTGTTCTTTTCTAAAGCAGTATATACAAAAATGCAAAAATTATAAGATTTTTCAGGCCCAAAACAGTGTTTTTCTTAACAGTCAAAGGGGCAAAAACACAATCGCTCAGCATCTGGCATGTGGTAGAGTTGACAGGTCAGTAGAAGGTTGCTGCATCCTTTCGGTCAAATTTACTCTAGATTTATTCTTTTCATTAAAGGATGTGACTTTCAGATGCTTTTCATCTGTTATACTATGTCAAAGGCTTTGGCATTAGCAGATGGAAAATGTTGTTTTATCCTCTTAAACTCTAAGACATGGATCAAATTAAAAAGTTTTTTTTTTTTCAGCTTTTTGAGGTAGTATGGGATCTTTTCTTTAACGTCTTACAACAAAGTAGCTTCAATGTCATGAATATTTTATTGAAACTTTGCCAGTTCTACAACCATATGGAGGTTTGACTGCATTGGGCTTTAGTCATTTAATACCTGGTTAGTACACACTGAATAGGCTTTCAACAACCCTTTACAGCAATCATTAATAAAGAACTGCTCATTTAAATTCCTCGTTAAACAAGTTTTTACAAAGCAGACAAAATGGACTACATGCAAGTGCAATGCATAATGTAATGACTGTGGGTGTAAATATTCTCAAAGGATTAATTAATGCCTTGGCATTGTTTGAATCTGAAATATAGCTTACCTTAAGACTTGTTTTTCTTTCATAAAATCCATATTTTAAAATGGTATATGCTACAGACTCTCCATGACTTTAGCTAGATTATATCCACCCAAGAGCAAATTGTAAATGAAAAGATAAAATTTTAATTTAAAGATTTAAATAAGATGTAAAGATGGTTGGAGATACAGTAAGTGCCAGCGCCGCTCGCAACATCATTAGGGATTTGTGCAAGATAATTAGTTGGCATAAATTTTCACGTCTCTCCAGATTAAATTGTTTTTAAGTTTATTTTGGTTTTCCATCAAAACAAATTATTGTGCACTGATATTATTTGAGATTTCTTATATTGGTCTTCTAAACCAAACATATTTAGATCTTAGAATGCATCTTTATTCTACATAGAAGAAGCAGAGGTTTATCTCCAAGTAAATTGAAATTACAGGTGAAAACCCTCAGATGTCAGGTCACAAAGTACAGAACCTTTATATTATTGATGCAGACAGTGAATAATTGAAAGGTGGGGGAGTGCAGGTTGAGGCAACTAGATTTGCTTAGTGGGGTGGAAATGTAGACAAGAAAAAAGAAGATGTGAGGCATGACTTGATCTAGACTAATTAATGCATGCGTTTCTGAAAAGAGGCTTCTAGAGAGCTAAACGAAATGGTTGATTAAATTCTATATATTGACATTAGTGGTAATCATTTATGAGTAAACACCTAACAATGTGAAAAGGGAAGCAAGTGGAAAGTATATTTATTCCCTAATCATTCCCTAATGCCTTTTTGGAGAAAATGAAGCTGACAGAAAGTGGGATAGAATAAACTGAGTGCAGAAGGTAAAATAACAAGTTGGAGACACTGATGTAGTGACATTCTAAAGCGTTTGAGTGACTTTTTGCTTTCTATTTTCCATTTTCAAACATTTTTCCCACTTCCTTTTGCCACCAACACCTCTACTAACACCTCTGACTTTTCCTTGGGGGGGAAACATTCTGGCAGAAGGACAAAAGTTATCACATGTCACAAATTTACAAATACAGACATGCAAACTCATAAAGCCATTTGTAGACTACATTGGGACATGTTTTGTGTATCCATTATTTTTCGTTTACTTCAGATTTAGCTTTCTGCATGTCCTTTGGATTTCTGATCTCACATTCTCTCAGATTATCTCTTTTTTCCATGTTCTTTTTTTCTGTGTTGTTCTAGCATTTTTTCTCCTATAGCAAGCCTCTTTTCATTTCACATGCAGCTTTTCTCTGTTTGAATATACCTCAACATGGCTTTTGTCCGGCTGCCATCCATTTTAGAGCTTTAAAAAAGCTCTTTTTTTCCTTCTTTCTTTATTTGTTTCTTATAGCGTCAACCGCCCACAGAGGATTTTGGTTCAAACATAAATACCTCCAGTGAAGCACAATGTTTTAGAAAGATGAACAATGTAAAAAAGTATGTAGGTGCAATAATTATTTAGGCTGGTTTTGCTATAAATGCATTAGCAGGAAATTCATTTTAACTTCGCAGCAAATTTGGGTGAACCCTTTTTTTTTTGTTTAAAAAAGAAAAATATGATCACTGTTGAGATATGATGCTTTGAGAAGTAACCATAATTTCCCCTGTGTGTTCTAAGATGTAATTGTAAAATGTGAAACTGACCTGGTTCTTCTGGCTTAAAATTATTGCAGCATTATTTATTTGATTTTAGGGGTTTTCCCTTTCACATTATTTTTCCTACTCAACAGTTTCTCTTTTGTCTTTCGAAATTAGATGCTTCCCTTAAATCCCACAAAAAGTCCTGAGTCTTGAGATAACTCCTGGTGGGTGCCGGCCTTGCAGAGTTGTAGGATTTGTGATGAAAGTGGTGGAGGGATGGGATGTCTAGTATTTTGGGTCAGAATGTCAGCTGCCTGTGGGCCTGTACAAGGCACGGGTTCAGAATGGGTCACCAAATCACTTGCTGCAGCAGGACCTGCAAGGGTGTAGTTGGCAGATGGTGTTTGTGTTATTTGGTTGAGGTTGTGCTCTGGATCTTTGTGGCGGGATTTTGGGTGGCAGGCGGTGAATTAGCTGACAGGTGGTGACGGAACACTTTGTTTGGCTGCAGTCAGTTGGGCAGGGCGGTTGTTTGAGTTGTCAATATGCCATAAGCTTGAGGGACACAAAAGGGAAGGCCCTTATCTGCCCTTGGTCCATGCAGTGTCTTAGTCTCACATATGCCCTGCAGTTTGGGGGACTGCCAGAAACCTCTGTAAAACCCATCACACACATGCACACACACTATAAATGTAATTAATTATTTCTTTGTATACATCAAAATTGCTTTGGTATACAGCATTAAAATTTCCCGATTTAGTTTAGGGTTGCTAAATTATTGCATTTTTATTAATGCCAGCATGTGTTGCATGGTGGAGCAGCTGATAGCAGTGCTGCCTTGCTGCAAAATGTCCTGGGTTAGAGGAATGACAGTTATTATAATAAATATTAGATCATTTGGTATGAAAGGGTACTGTCTCTGCCAACTAAATCCCAATAGAAGGGCAGGATTGACAAACTCGGAAAGATAATTACACCAGTCTACATTTTTAGCCTGATACATCCACCTTTCATTGCTACTTCCATTATAAAAACATTTTTGGGTCTGATTTCTTGATATTTTCTTCATTTGTTTCTTTTAGCCATAAGAATAAAACAAAATAACATGAGTGCTTGAAAGTCAGAGTTGGTTGAAATGCTGCTGTCGTTGATAAAAGGAGAGATGAGGCATAAAACACTTTCATAGTTTAATTTAATCTTCACTTTTTTTAATGCATTCATTTAAAATCACTTATTAGAGTGAATTAAATAAATTCTGTCCCTGGAAGAAAGTTGTTGGGCTGCATACATTTGCATAAGCACTCCAAGATTTATATAAAAGAACAAGAAAATTCTTTTCAAATAGTTATTTAAAATTATGCGGCTCATAAAGAACAAGTGTGTGAGCATGCTTGTGTGCATCCTGCCCCATGTTTCATCATTATGAAATGCCATCTATCAAATAAACACACACAGAACAATAACTTATATATGTGAACATTGTTAACAGCAAGGAAGAAGATAAATAAATGAACACACGTCAGCATATGCTTATTGTAAGGGGAAAATGATTACTAATCCAACCCTTTGTCACCTAATTTTGTACTTTAGCTTCCTGCAGGGACTTGCATAATTGTATACTACAGGGTGGGATTAGGAGGATTACAAAACAATAAGATATGTAGAACCTGATCTTAGTCATAACCCATAAAATGAGCTATGAAAGACATCATCACAAAACAAGCTTAGCGTAAGACATAGCATAAAGTGATCATGCAGCAAACAATTTAGACCCATTTTGCTGCTGGTAGCTGATGTTTAGCGTGGGCAGAGCAGACTGACCATGATTGATCACAAACACTGAGAGAACCATACAAATCCTATAATCTGTGTATATAATGTCAGCTACTGTGGTCCACTATAGAGACTCAGAATATTCCACAAGGGAGATCAAGCTTGTGCTGGAAAATATTTTTCATATGTTCTAACAATGGGGCTCTGTGAATATGGGAAAACATCAATTCCTTGGCTGTTTTTCAAAGAACAATTGAGCCTTTATCTACTATTTTAACTGCTTTTGTCAAAAATACGGATCAATTCATTCTGATTCATTTGATACGGCAGACAGATGTATGGCAAAGTGAACTATTTGATTTACTTAATGTGGATTTCAATAAAGGAAAGAAGAACACTGTAGTTCAGATTAGTGTGTTTGAATGACCATTGTGATAACTGCAAAACATGGTCAAATCAACCCATGTGGTTGTGTTTATAATCAGAAATAAAACACCGAGAGAAAAAGAAACCACAAGATGATGACATAATTTCCTACTATAAGTAATAATTGTGTACAGTTCAACTTAAAATTGTCTATTTCTTTAGGATAGCTTTCAGGGATTCATGAGCATAATTAAAATCTGCTCTTTATATTTTATTATAAATGTTATTTCTAGCATTTATTGTTTATGATATTCTGTCAGATCAATAATTCTCACCTGGCAAGATAAAGTTTTCAAACCTGCAGCAGCTGCATATAATCAACTCCTTTATGTGTGTTTTAAGGAGCTGTGAGACAACCATTTGGTGTTTGTAGAAATCAAGCCAAAGCCTCCTGGGCTTCATGCCTTCCTGCTTTCACAGCCTTATATTTGTGCTCTCTGTCCCTCCTACGTTGGTTTATTGGTGGTCCTCGCCCCACTCACCCCTCTTTTCAATCCTCATCTTGCTCCAATCCTACAACATCTATGGTTGTCCCCTGCAGCTCCACTATCCTCAGCTCTCCAGCCACTCTGTCCAGGATTAAAGGAACCCACTCATTCAACCATCCATCAAATCACAGTCAGTTACCTCCATGAATCCACCTCTCCCTCCATGCTGGATCAGAAAACCTGCTGAAACCATAACAGTTGTCTCCCCAGCTCAATCACTTAGAAATATTATTTTCACCCTGGAATTACAAATGAATCATGAATCAAATTAGTTCTGAAAGTTGAGACAGGTTTCCAATCCTTACTAACAAATAAGCAGTATTTGACACATTAGACAGGCAGTAATAGCATAATGAAGGCAGCGTCATTCTTCTCTCTCATTTCTTAAATGCAATTTGTGGTTCTGACAGGTTTGATAAACATAAAATGTATTTTTAATAATTGACAATCAAAGCAGTAAGGGGTTTTTCATCTTAGGAGTTGCTGAAAGTTAACACACACATTCAATTTAGAGGAAATTATAATGTTTTTGTGAAAGTAAGTAATTAATTTTAAAATGAAATAGCTTTTTGTCGGCTAAGTTTTTATTCTAGAGTATTTTTACATTGCTATTTTGTGACCAAGGTGAACACATTTGGGTAAATATTCAAAGCTTGCAGTGACCCATTATCACTCCTTCAGAAGTATCACTCCAGATAGTGTTTACAATTTACTAGCGAGTAAAGATGTAGATATTAAAAAAGGTCAAATTTAGCAAACACTGATCACCTTGGGTTAAATGCTGAGCTGTAAAGGTAAATAGATGTGAAACATGGTGTCACTGACACACCGTGTGTCAGTGACTACGTGCGGAGCACATGCTTGGTGGTTCTCTTCCCACAATTCTCACATCAGAAATCGTTCAAGTTGAGGCTCGTCTTGCATTTCCCTCAAATACCCTGACATCGTTTGATGGACAGCCAAGTTGTCAGATGACTATCAGCAAGGTCAATTGTCCCATCAGCCTTTTTTCTGTGGAGATAAATGATCAGCAGGGTTTAATATTACATGCTGGCATGCTGGAGGTAAAGTGAAGCTCAAGTGTGGCACTGCCTCACCGCAGGTCTGATGAGCACTGGCAGCAGTTTTGAGGCCAGTTGGCTTAGGGACATCTCATTGCCTTTGAAGAGGCATATCCCCTCCTTTTCAAAAAAATGGATGTGATGAGGGATTTCACTTGCAGATGTTGGATAATGTGCCTTTGGAAAAAGAAGATGTTTTGTAGGAGCTTAGAAGAAGAATGGCAAGTCATTTGTAGCATTTACAGAATAACGGAACACAGATTTCGTACATCTTGAAACAATTCATCCCAAAACTTTTACAACTCTATCAATTTCCCTTTTATCAGCTCAGTTTGTTTAAGCTCTTCCTTTGTGCCATGTGTTTCATGTGAAATGGTATTTAATGTGAAATCACTGAAAAATCATAACAAAACCTGAAATAAATAAAATATCTGCTGCTTACGTTTGGCAGTTTAAAGGACTGAGATTATTTTTCTTCAAATGGAGGCCTTGAGATGCTTTGTAGTGGGGATTGTTTTTAGAAGTTATTGAGCAGCTGAAACTCTGATTTTGAATAAGAAAATATTTATTTTCCAAAGCCTAAAGGTAACAGCTGCTCTTCACAACACCCCGAGACTTTTGTCATCTTCGAACAATCCCAATCTTCAAATCGTCACAGTAGTTCAAGCAAACAGCACTGTATGAACTTTAAGACCATTGCTATGCTTGTAGCTATTTACACTGAATACGTTAGTCATTAAAAATACTTTTACTATGTGAAACACATACAAAAATAATGCTCTATGTGTAGGTTCAGTAGCCCTATGACAAGATAATACCAGCAAAATGCTAATATACTTTCTTATCTTGTTACATACAATTGCACCTAAAATCTTTCAACCGACAATGCACATTAAGATTATTGGCAAGTTTAAAAAAATGCCAAAAAAACTATTTGCAATGCAGAAATTGCACAAAAACCTTTAAACTGGTTTAAAAAAAACTGATATTAAAAGGGTTTCATTTAAACACAATGCTAACTTATACTTTAAACAAATGCTGAATTCACCAAAGTATTTAACCCCCTCAACAAAATTTGTCATACAATATCATTTTGGTCCCAGGTCCACCTGATACAACTAATTAAAGGCTTTATTAGTTGTATCAGTTGTTGTAAAGGTAGAAAATCTGAAAATCCTGGGCTGTTCTAATGTTCCATTGCATGTTAGAAGTATAGAGGAGAGATCATTGTCTTGTACAAATCATGTAAAGGGTGCAATTAATTAAACAGAGCAGTAATCTCAAGCAAATCTCAAAGTCCACCGAGGCTTGTTTTCAGACGAAATCCTAGAAGATACCATGGTGGCCATCTTAGTTCCCTGACTTGAGCTTTATCAACTGTGTTTGCTGTGATTTAAAAAGTGAGCCTGAGGATATTAAAAGCTAGAGGCCTTTGCCTCTCAGGGGTGGGTTAATATCCCATTAGCAATGCTGGCAAAAGTTGATGTTTGGCTATGAATTATGTCTAAGCAGACAACTCCTTTATTCAACTGTGGTTGAATAACGGAGTTGAATAATTCAATAACTGCTGTGACATTTTTTGTTTAATTTGGAGGGCTAAATGTGTGTGTAGAAAGTGTCACAGTTTGATTTGTTTATTACGAGCCTGTAGTTTCAGTATTTTTCCAGTAAACATGTTTTATGTTGGTGTAACAGTAAAGAAATGAAAAGAATAGCTTGCCACATTTGCAAAATTTGTTTTTCTTTTCCCCCAAGCCCTTTTCAACAGTTCAGTAGCACTTGTGTCTGGTTCATTTAAGTGACTTTTATGTGCAGTAATAAACTGTATGTCTCAATTACGACTGCAGTATCAGGGAGTGTCCTAAAAATCTGACAGTGTGGTTTATCATGACGTGGGGTATAAGTTTAGCCCCCAAGTCAAAAACTATTTTGCATTTTACAGATTAAGTTGCTATGAAAGTTGATTCAGGGTTTCATTCACTCATAACCTGCATCTTAATTTCCCCCAATGGAATCAAATCAGCAGTTTTAGTTCCATCTGAAGATGATTGCAAATTGATGGTTATTTAAACCATGTCATTGGTTGCAGAGAAGTAGTTGAATTCTAACAACATTTCATATTATGCCAAGACATGACAGAACCGGAGAGAAACTGTAGGTGTTTTTTAGTGAGCGTGGACAGGCAATAAGAGACGGGCAATAAGAATAGCTTCCCAATTTTTTGTAAATTAAAACAGAAAAGAGATCTTGGTATATTTTTTCAGTAACTTAGGATTAGTAAATGTAATTAAAAAAAAGTAAAGTCAGAAGGATATACTGTTTTGCTCTTTGCAACATCTTCTTTGGGCTGCACAGTGGCGCAGTTGTTAACACTGTTGCCTTGCAGCAAGAAGGTCCTGGGTTCGATTCCTGGATGGGGTCTTTCTGCATGTAGTTTGCATGTTCTCCCTGTGTATGCTTGGGTTCTCTCCAGGTACTCTGGCTTCCTCCCACATTCTCCCTAGGTGTGTGTGTGCATGGTTGTTTGTTCTGTCTGTCTCTGTGTTGCACAGCGGCAGACTGGTGACCTGTCCAGGGTGACCCCGCTTCTCGCCCGGAACGTTAGCTGGAGATAGGCACCAGCACCCCTCCCGACCCGACTGGGACAAGGGTGTTAGAAAATGGGTGGATGGATGGAACATCTTCTTTGCATTTTATGTGCACTTTGCAAAATCTTGAAATAGTTTTTTAGTACTACTTATGTTGGAAAACTTCTGTTCGACTTAACCCTGTGGCCCTTCATGGTGTGTCAGACTCTGTTAAAGCCCTGACAGGTGTTGCAGTGTCAGCATCTGGTTGTTATTTATTTATTTTTTTTACTCCTGAGCATCCCAGATATTGTAAAACAAAGGCTTAAACTTTTGTGAGGATGCCTAAAACTTCCCTGCATACCAATGCCTTATTTTTCCAATTTTGAGATTGTATCTTTGGTTTATGAGCAGTGTTTTAAAAAATGACTGTAATTTCCTAAAAATTCTTCCTGTAAGAGGAAAAAAAAGATAAAGGCAATGCAAAAAGATTACCAAAGGGAGGGAAGCAAAAAAAAGGAGAATGGCAAACATGAAAAACTAAAAATGAATCAGATCAGAGGGGGACTGAAGATAATTTATTTCTTTGCTGACAGCATAACACCCAAATTTTGATTTAAAAAAGAAACACTTTCAAATCAGATATGTTCCCTATCTTTGCCCTTGTCATGGACATCCCCTTATGTCTCTGCATTCATTTATCTCCCAATCTGCTAGTTTTTTTTTTTTACATCCCACACAGATTGTTTCTTATCCACCCCTCTCTGTGTCTCTGATCTTATTTGATTCTCCCCTCACTTTGCTTTTTACTTTTTTCCCCCTCCTTGTCTTCTTGTCAGTGTCCATCTCTTCTGTGTTGCCTTTTTATCTTCAGTTTTCTGCTCTCCTTTCTGTCACCATTGCTATTTTTGACCACTGTTTAAAACTTTGGTTTCTTCAAATCTCACTTTTCTAATTTGCTACCTTGTCCCTGTTTCTTTTGCAGACTTTCCTAGTGGCTGGTTTCTGCACTTCATCTTACTCTTAGAAATATATTACTGCCCTCTATTGTTGAAAGAATGAACATCATCAATGAACTCTGGGTTTTAGTAGAAAAAAGAGGGAGAGGAAGTAAAGCACTTTATTTTTATAAATTATTTCTACATAGGCTTTTCATGTTTTAAAATTCTTATAAATTTCATAGGGACAAAGATCAGAGTCCTTATGCTTGTCGGCTGTAAGCATGTAGAGCTGTACGTTTATAATAAATTTTTTCTATAACTGGCAATGTTAGGACTTTTCTGTGAACATCTGATGTTGTCTCCAAAAAATATTTAAAAGGGACTTGGAAAAAGTATTTATATTCAATTTTGACTAGAGATAAAGAGAAGGTGGTCCTAAAATGGTTTTCAAGTAACATAAAAAAAAATAATAATAAAAAATGTGGAAAGACTTAAAAATTGTTGTTCAGAGATAGTTTGGATCCAGTTGAGCTACACTACAATAACAAAACTGGTAAACAGATTGCAAAAGACTAAGAGAACAGTATCCACTTCTTCAGGTCGGTCCATCTCATAAAATCTCCCAAAATTATGTTAGAAATCCCAATAATTTAGAGGTTATAACCTAGCAAAACTCAAAACAGTTCAAGTTGTAGTAACACTTTTGAAAACCTTTGAATATGTTTAATTAGAAACAGCGGCTCTGGCACACTGCAATAAAATTATATATATTCATTTGCTAACATCCATAATTTTTTTATTACATGTTAGCTTCACGTGAGCTTTTGTTGCATCTTGTTATGGAAAAGTCATAACAACTTTGGAATACTCAATCATCCAAAACTGCAAGCAAACGTTTTATGATTCAACAATTATCCTCTGGCTGCACCTAGTTCTACACATCTGTTCCCATACCTGACAAACAAACATGATGGATGAAATACTATCACATATTTTCCAGCCTAACTTCTTAATCATTCCAGTTTAGTTGTTTTCAGGTTTTTGTTTTTTTTTCGTGTGTTTTTGCTCCAGGCGTGTCCTGATGACGTTGAATGGAAACATGTCTGAACACTCTGTTCTGGCCAACCCACACAGCCAACCAATTGTACATTTTGTTAAAATAACAATCTTGTTGGATTTGTGCAACACCTCAAACATTTCACAGCTATTTGTGTTTTTTATTATTTAGGCTAAGGAACTGTTTCACTTAGTCATTTCTAAGACTGTTCAATTTACACCTACTTAGGATAATACAAAGTTGCAAAACATAACCTCTTCATAAAATACCAGTTTAAATGGCTTTTGGGGCACAGATGTAACTAATCAAACAGAAAGACTTCAGAGGATAGCGCTTGAGGATCAGTTTGGTCATATTTATGAGCTCTCTTTATCTGAATGAATTAGGAAGATTATTCCACTGTAGGAGAGGTTTCTGGTGCATTGATGGCCAGACAGGTGGGGGAGAAATTGGTCTCAAGTGAGGGAAAAGTGAGGGAAGGTGGATTCATTTGTCAGTCTGAAGGTGTGGAGCTACAAGAATCAGGGATTTTAAAGTAGTGGCCATAGGGAGCCACGACTAGGAGGATATTAAAGAGTTGACCTGAAGGAATGCAGGGAGGAACAAGTCAGAAAAGCACCTCAAGGTTTGTCAGAAGACTTTGCAAAAAATGAAACAGAGATACTTAATGAGCAGAATGTAGGTTCAGATGGTTGGTGAACTATGACAAGGCTCTTTCAGTTTTAGACATTAGTCTTTGTTTTGAACCAGATTTTTTCCCTTGCAATTTACATTTGGTGGTCTAAGAGTAATGTTTTAAACACCTTTGGAAAGGGTGTTTAAAACAAGGAAAATGTGTTTAAAAGAGGTGAGGTGTCAAATTGAACAGCTCCTGGGTGTTGCAGTGGTGCAGGGGTAAAGTGTGTGACCCATATATGGAGGCCTTAGTCCTTGACCAGGTTCAGCCTTTGCTGCATGTCTTCCCCTCTCTCAGAACAGACTTTCCTGTCTGACCACTATCAAATAAAGGCCACTAGAGCCAGATAAATGGTAGTATCAATAGTTCAGCCTAGTGATAGTAGATAGTAGGGTAATGGTGTGGAAAATATTCCTTAGTATCAACTGAGCATATTTTAAGCTTCACAGTCCAAACCAGGTATTTCGACTGACTGTGTCCATCCTTTATGACCACAGTAGACCCATTTTCTGATTGCTGCTTCTAGCAGGATAATGCATCATGTTATATAGCTTAAATCATCTCAAACTGGTTTGTTGGACAAAGAGATCAGTTGACTGCAATGACATTCACCAGATCCTATTCCAATAGAGCACATTTGAGATGTGGTGGAATGAAAGATTCATACCAGAGACATGTGGCTGGCATATCTACAGTTTGCAACTGTGAGATACTGTCATGTCAATAGGTCTATGGACCAAAATGTCTTAAATATTTCTGATGCCATCTTGAGTCTATATTATCAAAAATGTGGGCAGTTATGGAAGAAATAGAAAGGTTCAGCCCAGGTGTACATCATAAAGTGGTGCGTATGAGCCTTGGAATGCCTCAAATCATGGCCACAAAATCCTAATGACTTTTAGTTTTTATTTAAAGTATGAACATTAGTATATAATAAAATATTATGTTTATTTGTAAACATAATACTATGTTTTTGTTTAGTAGTGTCTCCTGTGTCAGCAGTTAAACCTTTTCTTCAATGTAAATTCTTTTGATTAGGACTAAAGCAATAGCTGCCAGAGTTTACTCTGGAAGGAGTACAGTATGATCAAAAACAATAAATTCTTTACAACAGTGAATCAAAAAGGGTTTGACAATTTTAGAAAAGTTGTCTTTTAAACCTGGCTGACATGAAAGCAGAACAAATAACAGAATTCAGAGCACATGCTGCTGCCTCTCAGCGTGTCTGTGTTGAAGAGATCAAGGCATTTCAGAGGGTTTAGCCATGTCAGTTTGTGTAAGCTGTGCTTGCATACCAATTAAGCCTTGTAGACTCAGACAGGTGTGAACAACTTTCTTTTTTTGGTTCTGGAGCATGCTGCTTCTTCAGTCACACATCATGTTATGGTGCCCAGTGGTGTTTCAGAGTATGACAAATTTATGTGCAGCTTGTTTAGTGTCACAAGTTGAACCCAAAACAACTTGAAAATATGTTCTGTTCTTTCGGTTTACCTTCTTGGAAACAAATAAGGTCCTGTTTAAAGAAAAAAAACAAAAAAACATTTATTTTGAATTAGCTGATCCACAACACATGAAGTACTTTCCAAGAAAGCTGAGGAAAGGGACAGTTAACCATTGCATCATCTCTTTTGTTAAATATGCCATAAACGTAACGAAAGCATATTCGGAACTAAGGCTGCCAGTTTTAAAAATAAATGATTTTTGATGATAGAGTAGAAGCTCTGAATTTGTGGCCTCTGTTGTTGGAAGACAGAAACTGTAACCAGTCTCTGACTGTTGTTTTGCAAAAGTGGAAGGGCTGTGTTATGTATTTTCAGGGTTCATAGAACCATTTCATAGCACAATCATGTAACTGTATTACCTTCAGTTTTATTTTCTTTTTATTTTATATTGCCCTGTGTCTTATAACCTTGTAACTTTTCTGACACTCTGTAGGGTGAGAGTGCTGATCATCAGGACCAATATTCTAATTGTTTCCTCTATTGTATAAGGAGCCGGTGGAAGGAGGCTAGAATGTGCTCTCTTTTTTTCCCTCAAGAGTCTTGCCACTGCATTTTGTAGAGTTTGAAGACAATCTAAAGCTGACTTACTAAGACATGTAAAAAGTTTATTACAATAGTCAAAACGAGAAAAGACAAAAGTATGAACCACAATTTCGAATTAATTTTTTGACAGATCTAGGAATACTCCTTACGTGATAAAAGCAATTCGGACTAGTTGTCTAGAACGATGTTCAAAGAATGAAGAGCTGTCCAAAGTGACACAAAAGTGTTTTTATATTTTGTGAACCCCTTTAATGGTGTCAAAAATACAACACTCATAGGATGTGTATGATGAGGGAAAGACAATATAACATGTTACAAAGCTGAAAAAAAGATCATTTTCAAATAGCTTGAAATTCACAGTTGTAGTTTGACTAAGTGTTGAAAAGTGCATACAAGAAAAAAGCTCAATAATTGAGCTTTTTTCAATTATTAAACACTAAGTCAACAAATTCTATGCACAACTTAATTAGTTTAAAACCAGTCATCTTCAATATAAGCAGCACCCTCATTGGCTTTATAAGCACTTGTCTTACAAGCTAATATCTGTATATTACTAACCAGCGTGCCATATTTTTCTAACAGAGGTTTACAACTTATTCTAACAGGGAAACATAAGCTTAAAACCTTTGATAAACATTAGTTTACCAGACACAAAAACAAATCACTCTAAATAAATCATACAGAACTGCATAGCAGGGAACTGTTGACTAAAGTAATTTAAATTTTGCGTGTTTAAGCACATTCTTATCAGACCGGTCACCAGTGACGGGAGACTGACTCAGGTCTCCTAATTGTCAGTTGTCTGCTGCTCGACAACCAAATTGCTTGTATGTTGACTGTTCTGCTCATTCGAGCTGATCGCCATCCCTTTTCTGACAGTTTTGCTAATTTCTTCCAGCATATGCCTGTATCTGTTCGTTTTCAATTGCACAAAATAAAAGCTAATTTTGTTGAAGTCAATGTTACGTTTTATGACAGTTAAGAGAACATTGGCAAGACTGTCTTACAACATCAAGAAGCTCACACTTTCTATAGTGTGAAATTTATTTTATTTCACTACAACTCTACAATGAATGTGTTTAACTAAACTGAACAATGCATTTTCATTAAAGGTACATTTAATTTTACGAGATACAATTATGTTTTTAGGATTAAATCATGTGATCTGGTAAATTATATTTGTATTAGAAGCACTTATTTAGACTATTTGCTTTATCTATCTGTATCAATCTGTTTTTATAGCACACACCTTTTTGCATATGTTCATGTAAAATAAACTAAATTATATGGTGTCATTCTGTTTCAATTTCATACCTCTTTTTGTGTCAGTGAGGGAGGATTTACTAGAAATGCTTTGCTTTTCTTTTACCCCAGCATATCTGAACATAGCTGAGAGAAGATTGAAGATGTTTAAGATCAATAACACCCGCAGGGAAAATACAAAATGGTCATAACCTCTCCATAGAAACAGTTTTAAAACAATAAAACTTAAAAAAAAAAATAAAAATACAATCCATATGATGTCAAACTGGACAAGTTTAGAAATTTAAAACACAGTATTACTTTTTTCTTTCTTTCTTTTTTTCTTTTTTTTTTTTTAATAAATTCTTGCCATCTCAAAGCTTTTCTCTTGAACCACTACAACACACCTTTCTACTCTGGTGAATTGAAAATAGCAGAGGTAGCTGTGTTTAGGGGACAACCTAATTTCTATTGGTTGATAAATGTTGATGTCTTACATATTTGTGGTTGTGAGGCTGGTAAAACTTTAAAGGGATCCAGTAAGTAGCTGACATGCTCTGTTTCTGTTTCTGTTTTGGTCTTCGGTCCGGTCACACCCATTTAGGATCTGGTCTTCGGCCCAGTGTTGGGACCGTGGTTTCACATTCCAGTGACAGTAGCAATAGCAATTGCGCCGTTATCATTAAGAAGAGCTTGCAGCGTTGCCTGTCTCTGATGCTTCTCTAGTGTTTTTTGCTCACTAACCAGCAGTGGTGTTTAGGCACTTTGTCAGCACAGCATTTGGTTTTAACCACCTCTAACAGGTAATGTCCACCTGTTAGAGCCTTCATCAGTTTTGCTTGTACAAATGACTTCTGGAGAGAAATGTTGAGAGCACAAACATGGGTTCTTCAGAAGTTGTGGTCAACTCTTTCCCACTGCACTCTTCTTTTTTTCATGTGGGACATGATCCAGACTTTTTTTAAATTACAGTCAACAGCAATATAGTGTGCCATTATTTAAATTTATACCAGTCAAATGCAATAAACAACTCGGGTAATGTTAGCTGTTCTGCATTTACTTTGTAGATTCCAGTACAGAACTGACCCAGCCGCATCATCGTCCCAGGTGAAAAAATGGCAACCTCTGTGGGTTGACATTTTACCCCGTAGGAAAATCACAACAAGTGGGATGAACATGTGCAGAAAGATTGCATAATGCCACCAGCCAGACATATTTTTCTCACTATATTGACTGACTTTTAGGCATTTTGACAACTGCCTAATTGCAGACTCTCCCTGCTGGTGATGCCACCACAATATGTCCTCTGGTGTTCGTCTTACAGATGTCAGCACCTTTCAAATCTAATCATTCATACTCCAGTGCTAATCTACACGTGTACTAAATTTTTTACTGGGTTTTTGACTTATGTTTGGCTATTAATAGTTATTGAATATGACAGAGGTAAATACTCTAATAATGGCACGAAACATCTTAAACTCTGACTTGAACAGAACCTTCAAGAATGACAGGTGATTTCAGCTGGAAGAGCTTAAAACAAGGTGCAATAACAGTGTAGCTCATTAGAGCTAGAAGGACGGTGTGAGGTCATGTCTGTCGTGAAGTTCCAGTTAACGCATTTTAATAGAAAGTGTCCCTTCTCATCTTTATAGAACTTGTTTGCCTGTCACTTCATGGTAAAAGCTTCTTCTCTTTGTTCAGTATGAGCAACACAGATACATGAAAGGTGACGTCAATTATGTATAAGTCTTGACTGGACGAACCACTCCGAACCCCTAAGAGTGAGCTGCTGGGCCCTGCTACACAGCTCCCTGCTGAGCAGCCAAACAAGCAGAGCGCTTAGATTCCCTTGATGAACTTATTTATTCATGATCACAACCATCCTGCTTCATGCTTCTAAACTCTCTTGGGATCTATTTTGTTAAGTGCAGTCATCCAGCACAGCATGGATGTCTGAATGAAAGAGTTTGCCTAACAAAGCCACAAACATGGTTCAACGAACAAAGAGATCACAAACAGAGCAGATCATTTCTTTATAGAAATGAACAGACGTTGAAGTTGTGGAATTATTCTTACATACAAAGACGAAGTTTGTGTTTGCATGGTGCAGTCTGGGATTAGTTTTTTCACCACAGTCTTTATATCATGAAGTGAATGAAAGATGACTGATATGGTCATACAAAGATGCAAAGCTCTACGTGTAATTTGATTACAGTACCTTGTAAAAGTATCCATACTCACATTTTGTCATGTGAAAGCCATGTATTTTGGGGATTTTATGCAATAGACAAATACTAAGAAGAGCTTGATACCAGATTACAATGCTAATAAAATTATTCAACTTGTCAAACTTTTTTTCTTACAAATAAACTCCTGAAAGGTATGACATGTTTACTATATTTATTAATCAAACTCAGTCCCACCACCTGCCTTGGTTAACCAAGTCTACATACACAAAATTTAATCTAAGTAATACAGGTATAAATATCCAGTAACCCTAACAGCACAGAGGTCAGAAAGAACGATGTACAGAAGTCTAAAGCAGGTTAGAGAAACTTCAAAGAGGTCTACATTAATTCTGGTGCTGCTGCAGGGATCCAAAGCTCAGGTGAGGGAAATTTGTCAACTTGACATATAGTAATCATGCACTTTACAAATATGGCATTCTTGGAAAAGTGACAAAAAGAAAGCAATTGGTAAATTAAGTAAAACAAAGTTCTGTTTTCAGCTTGGCAGAACTTAAGGAAGGTGTCAGAGAGAAGACATCTTCATTATTGGTACCATTTCTACTGAAATAATTTGTACAGCACATTAAGAGAACCTTTGCACTTTATCTATCACTGCACTTTAAGCATTGATTTTCACATCAATCATCAGTTGCACACAAGAAGTTTTAGCCATTTGTTATTTATGGAGTATTTAATATTTAGCATGTAACCTTTTGTTCCTGGCCCTCCATAACTGCTTCTCATTAAGACGTGTGGCCCAAGCGGTTGCCTGGGTGGAGGTAAGAATTGCTACTCGGAGCAAATAAGGTAAACTGTTTAATAAAACTTAGGTAAACGTGTGTGTAAAATCTGAAGGTAAAAGTGAGTGCAAAAAAGTTGATTACACATGCCAACTATTCTGTGTCCACTGATCACATCCGCTGTAAATCCAGCCACGCCTTGTTACAGGTATCCAGACGATCTGTTGAAGAACGTGATCTGGTCAGATGAGACCAAATTCTTTTGTCCTTATGGAAGACACTTTATGTGGCTCAAACATACTCTGCCCTAAACCAACAGCCCCTCTTGTGAAACATGACTGTGGCAGCATCAAGCTGTGAAGATGTTTTTATTCAGTGGGGACAGAGTAGCAGGTCAGAATCAATAGGGAGATGGAATAAAACTTTAAGAAGTTGAAAAAGACTTGAGCAGATCAACAACTCTAAAGCAACTACATCCAGAGCAACAATAGAATGATTTAGATTAAATCATGTATATGTGATAAAATGCCTCTTCACGGACATTACACAGAAATCTGACTGAGCTTAAGGGTTATTAATACTTCTGTAAAGCACCATTTAACTTGGGCTTTAATTGTTTAAAAGCTTAGTTGCTGTCAAGAAAAGTGATTTTGTTTTTCTTTTTTGTGCCTAGTAATATTCAGATTCTCTTTGAATTGAACATTCAACTACATTTTCTTCAAGATAACACTTATTCCATCTGATTCTGTGAATGTATCTGTGTTATTGTGTCAAATAAGTCCATGATTCTTGACACAAGTAATTTCTTCTCAGTTTTCAGCCCTTATTTACACGCTGGCCCGCTACCAAATAACTGATTACAGGAAACAGACTCAGGAGGTTTCCAATTGGGTCCAGGATTTTTCCTTTTCTTTTAGAGTACACAGATGAGATTGCGTAACAGTTCATAAGTCAATATGTGGTGAGGAGGTTTTGTAAGAGCATCTCTCACATCTGATTCATGTGTTCTCAGATGTTCCTGGGTGTTTTTAGTGAGCTCACTCAGAAAGGGGAGGTGCACCATGTGGAGTTGAGACACCTCTCTGTGCCCCCCAGCACAAATACGCACACCGCCAACAATCAAAGTCTTGGAGAAACAGTGGCGAGGCCAAGCGAGTGGGTAGGATGTGAAGCCTGAGAACTGCACACCCACAGAGACACATGCACATCCACACCTGCAGAACTGTATGAGCCATTTCAGTTTCACTAAGAAGGTCAGAACACAGACGTGTGTGTTGTAGAAATGACTCAGTTCCCCATCGTAAGGAAACACATTTGCCTTTCAAAACCTTTATGTTGGGGGAGCTAATTGCCATTCTGAACATACACTCAGGTTACCCTCTGTCCAGCTGCCATCATTCTGCTAGATTTTTTTTTCTTTTAGCTGCATAAATATATTTTTAGTAGAAGCAATCAAACCAAATTATTCTAAGAAGTTAGCTAACAGATGAAGTGAGGTCAGAGTTTTTCATTTGGCTTCAGTTCAGACTGAGCCAGCAGAGCTCATCATCGTAGTACCATAGGACTCAATAGTAACTAAATCATAAAGTGTCGGCTGAGTTTGACAAGAAATTTCTGTAGAACGTATTGACTTGCTGGAAACAAGTCAATACGTTTCCAGCAACGTATGGATTTAAAACCATATATTTAAATTTGAATACCAAATTCTAAAATAGTTACCTTCCCTTCAAAGTCACACCCAGGTACTCTGAATGTTGCTGTCAAAAGAATTGCTTCTTCCTCCCTGAGTTACCTTTGCTGTGGATAATGACACTCTTTACAGCTATAGTCAGGACCTTCTCTTTCCTAAACAGTACAATTGTTTCATATCACTATATTGTTTATACTTTCATATAATTGTGGAAACGTTCATATGAATCTGGCACCTTCCTACCCAGTGGTGAACTAGACATATGGAGATCCTAAATTCTCTCCTAGATTTCAGTATTGATTTTTTCCGTTTAGTCACACAGGGGAGTAGACTGTTTGAAGAGTTACCTGATACAAAACCATTCAAAGCCTGAGTGTCACTAAAATGATCTGAAATACAAAAGCCATGACATAATGAGGGTTTTCCCAATTGTTTGAAGGCATGTATATCTTAACTCTATGTGAAATTCTGAATTTGAAGAAGGTTTTTAAAAAAGTATTGTACCTTATTCTTTGTCTATTTATTTTGTTATTTAAGAAAGAAAAATAACTCTGGTAACCCTAAATGTCATACACAAGGAAAAGTTTATTCCAAGGGCAAATATTGGGTGAAACTTCAACAGTTCAAGGATTTATCTCTGGGCAAATTCAGAAATACTTTGGACAAATAAACATGCATCCTATTACTCCTAAAGTCAAGTCAAAATTTCAAGTTGAAATAGGCATGGTACTAAAGTCCAATGATAGTTTGACATGTATCATCATTTGCCCTTCAGATAAATTACTGGTTTTAAATAGAAAATTATATTTTTAATAGTCAAGAGGGGTGATATCTTCATGCAAAGCAAAACGGATTTTTTTTGAGCTGGTACTCTGATGGACCTACAAAGAAATCATACCTTTTTTTTTTTTCTATTTCAGTGGTTTTTCTGTGCATATGCCTGTGTTCAAGAGGAACTGGGAAAAGTTGTTTTTGTTTCCGCTGACCAAAATGTCACAGGTTAACAGTAAACTGTCAGTTGGAAAAACGCAGGTATTCCTGGAGATGTGTCAGACATCAATACTGGTGATTCTTAAAACCTAAAATAAAAGGATGCTAGTGTATAAACTAATGACACACAAAAATAACATTTATATATATTTTTTTAAATACACTCACATCAACACGTACATAATCAAAATGTTGGAAGGTCATACAAACACAAGTTACTACTACATCAGTGTACCCTGCCTACTTTGATGAAGGATGCTGTCTTGATTTAAGAAAGTCAGTCATTCAATTAGTTTACCAACTTCAGATATAATTTTGTCGAGCAAATCTGCTTTGGCACCTGTAGATAAACATCTTCTCTGTGTGGTATGTCTGAAATACCAAAGACAAAACACATAAAAAAATGACCTACCACGTACATCTGAAAATTAAAAGTCTATCATTATTTGCAGGTCTTTTTTTTTTTTTTTTTTTGATGCATCAACCATTTAATCCTCTGTGTCTTTAAAGTTCTTAGTGGAGTTTGTCTTCATGACTTACAAATAAGTCATGAAGATTTCAGAAATCACAAATAAGATAGAAATTTCTGGAACCTTCACATACATGAGTAAATGCAGAGTTTGTAAATGGTATGTTATGAATGCTCAAAGTAGTGTGAGTCACTTCACTCCTCCAGCTACTTGATTGTTTCTAGGCAGCAGGGGGCAGCAGTGCATCAGCAAACAAGACATTACATGCAAGTAGAGCAGCATCAACATGATATCAATACAAGCATTTCTTAAAGTATGTTTTGATAACAGTAAAATCAATCTGCACTGTGGCAAGAAATTATGAACAGTAATGCTCAAACATCACACACTGTGTAGATTCATGTAGAGCAGAAGCTGGTCATCCAGTTAATTGCTGAATGCTGAGTGTTGTAGTTTGCAGGATTTCCTGATGACAGCTGACTTATACATAGTTAGACCCACATTATTGAGAGAATAATCATATTATCATTAAGCAGCTCGTTTAGAGATTTTTATCTGTCTGTGACAGGCAGATAAAATGTAAGCATAATAGGAAATATTTTAAGGCCATAAATGTCAGACGTTTCTGTACTTCTGCTTTATCACTCACCCTCCTTGAAATATGTGTTATTTTCCATACAATCTTAATCAAGTATAATTAGATTATACTTGAGGCAAAGACTTCTGCTTTGCCTCACGTGACCTTGTTTTCCCTCCACACAGGCCTGAGTTGTTGTGGGTGAGTGACCGTGAATTGAGAAGTGTTATGAGGTAAACTCAGCTGACATTAAAGCCCATTTTGAGAAAAAATATTTCCACGAATTCAGTTTGTGTGAAGTCGGACTTGTGTATGGTGGCGTTCTAGACAATTTAGGACATTTACAGTCCACTGAAATTAGAATGTACATGTTTATTAAAGGTCATTAGCCGTATTAATTGGCAGCTTTTTAGTTGTATTTTTCCACAATGCTCTGTTTAAAAAAAAACAAGTGTTAATTAAAATAAACAATGTTAAAGACCGTATGGTTTTAATCAGCATTAGTAAATGACAGGGACAGAGAACTGCTACGACTACGCTCTGAGCATTCTTAGTTAAGTCAAGTGGAACAAGTTTTTTTTTTTTTTCTTTAAAGGCAGAACTCCGCCTCAGACAGAGGAAATGGAAAAGCTTTAAGAAAAGGAAGGGAGGCCCCTTAGTGCTTAGGAGATGTTCCAGTGGGCGTGAAGAATGCAATTCAAATGAAAGCAAAAGCCCGTCTGGTACATAACGTACTGTACATTAAGACACTGAAGCTCCCAGACTCTCCCTCACTCCCTTTCTGAGCCAATGAGCTGAGAAACTGTTTTCTTTACTGATCTACCTCCATCCCTAATAAATGCTGTTGTTTGTTGTAGTGTGTCATTAGAAATAGCTGTGCTTTACATTATAAGGGGTTTAATTGGAGTAAAGTAATCGTTTATGTCTAGAAAATCGTGAAAGATTAATATTTCTGTTTTATAATTCACAACAATTACAGAAGATCAGCAGGGATGGTGAGGGTAAAGCAGGCGAAATCAACCAATCACAATTGCAAATGCAACAATATGCTTGTATACTTTATTATTATACCACTTTGTTTTGTACTAGATGACTTATTTATTACATTCTAACTTAATTGCTTACTTATTTATCTACCTACTTGGACACTATGAGTCATAATAGGTTACTTGCTTACATTTTTCCTTGTTTGGACTTCAGCTAACCTCCACTGCAATGGCCACAGGAGGAAAACTAATGACAAACTGAAGAAAATGTTAATATGACTGGTAACCAAAAAGCCTACAACAACCTCTAAAGAAATTAAAAGTGAACTCTAAGTTCAAGGTACATCAACATCACATAGCACCACCCGTCATTGTCTGAGCCAAAGATCACTTCATGGGAGATGACTTAGTAGGAAAGCAAAGCATACAAAGGGAAATTTGAATTCACCACAATGCATGTTGACAAACTGCAAGCTTATGGAAGAAAGGACAGAGTAAATAAAATTGGAACTTTTCTAGATAGGCTCATCAGGTTATGTTCACATATGCAAAAATGAAACATACCAAGAAAAGAACAGTGAAACATAAAGGATATCCAGTCATGTTCTGGAGCTGCTTTGTTTCCTCTGGCAGAGGGTGTCTTAAATCTTTGCAGGGTACAATAAAATCTCATAAGTATCCAGCCATTCTGGAGAGAAATGTGCTGCCTAGTGTTAGAAAGCTTGGATTCAGTCATAGGTCATTAGTCTTCCAACAAGATAAAGACCCAAACACAGACATAAAAACACTCAAGAATGACTACTTAAACCTACTTGGGGTGACTGTTGCTCAGGAGAGTACTTGTACAAGAGTAGCTGGATTTGATCCCAGCTTCCTCCCATCACATGTCGTTGTGACCCTGAGCAAACTTCAAGCTATCTACCAATCTACACATTGTTCAATGCACACTTGTGTTTCGGTGAATGTGGTTCAAGTGTAAGGCAATCTGTACGGTCTGTGTGACTAGAGAAGTTGATTCCCCATTTACTCAATTCTCTGTGTTTCAGGGTCAGCAGGTCTAAACTGGTAGAACTGTTATGTTTCCTTGATGAGAACATGTTTTAAATAGTATGCAAGGAAGCCAGGAGCTGTAGAAGATGTTGTCATTGATTCTGTCTTTACGTCTTCTGTGGTTAAAAGTGATTTGATGGAGATGGTGTGTCTTTTTTTCCTAGATTTTTTTTTTTTTTTTGGTATACAGATTTTTTATGTCAATGTGTCAGCTCTGTATACAATCCAATACCAGTTACATCAATGTCACACATGGCCATTGTCACACATTCACTCACTGAGTAAGATGTCCCTATTGGAACAAAGAGGAATATTTCCTATTGATTTTGTCATCACTCACTTCCTTGCTTTTTTGTGTATTTACTAACTAGCTTGTTTAATTAAGTATTTGTTGAGGTTGGAACGTGGCGTAGTGGTGGAGTGGGAGCCCCATGAACAAAGGCTATTGGTCCTTGGCACTGCTGTTGGACGTTTGATTCCACCTGGTTTTGTAGCCTATCGTCAGCTAGATCTCTAATGATCTAACCAAGGCTACAGGAAAAGGGGACAGGGGGAAGTTATGTGTGTAGTGACTTATTTACTTATTTAGCTAGTAAATAAGTACTATTTACCTATTTTACTTACTGTACTATCAGTACAAATAGTACAGATTTGTTTTTTTATTTACTTCAAAAGTAATTCTGCTCTTGCGGATCACTTTCTACTTCTGTCTTTGGGAGAGGGAAGGGAACTGTTCATTTGTAAATTACTGAATATGTCTAGCAGAATAGATGTTGGGTGTCAATATTCAGGGCTACATCTTTTAAAGGAACTGGCCTACCCAGTCGACGTAGGTCCTTCATCGACCTTGAATACTGAAAGTGAATGGCTATGAAATTGGAAGGTCTAGCAACCATGATGGCATTAAACACAAGCTGGTGCCGATGGAGTTCAAAATTTTGAGGTCGGTTTTATTACCTATTTAAGGCATTTTATTGGATTACATTAATTAATTATTTAATTACACTTTTAATTAAATAACCTAACTATGCAAATGACATGCCGAACAACACACTCTCTTTTAGCTTCTACCTTTAACTTTCTTACCACCAATTATACTCACTCTGTCTCTCACTTTGATCATCATTGTCACACAGCAAAATCTTCCCTGAATCTTGCAACAGGGTGGTCTGCTAAAAATACGGCAGACCCTTCCTTCAAACCCAGTCCGTTGCATTTGGAGAGGCCATGTTGGATAGTCTTTGTCGCATTGCTGAAATGTCATCAGCTTTCAAATGTGGCCTTAACCTTCCCAGAACTTAAAGTTGTGCTTTAGGTGCTGAGATCTGGAGCAAGATGATGCAAAAGTGAAAAAGTTTAAAAAGGAAAGTAAAATTAAGAGTATTAAGCATAAAGTTGACAGTCGTGCTTTTGTACCCAAACTTACCATTCATTGTTTTCTCAGAGATTTTTATAATATTCTAAATGTACAGAAACTCTGTTTGTAGTTGTATCACACAATGTTGTGAGACAGTTAAGTAGATACAAACTTTACTTCAGAATAATACGACCCAAATTTGCTCATGTTAAACCTTCTGTTCTACGGTTTTGTTTCATTTTTTGTACTAATTTGTGTGTGACATCTTTGTTCCTATTTTTAGTCAAAAGTCAACTTGGAATTATCTCATCTTTCCAGGTCTGTTTTCCTTGCTCTTTGCAAGATTATATAAAAACTAACAAACAGCACTTAATGGCACTTG
>CAEFZX010022644.1:0-2500 GCA_903066825.1 Alfaro cultratus | reverse complement strand
CGGAACACGTTAGCTCTCACACCCACACTTTTTCTCGTTACAGTGTGTTTTCTTTTTTTAAAGATTCATAAAACCTCATTTTTGAGAGCATTTCCACAGGCCAAAGTATTACCAGTCATTGCTGAAGGGCAAAGAATTGAACTTTTGACTTGCATTTACATCATTTACACCAACCATTTAAAATGTACTATTTGGTCTTTTATTCTACAGAATGATGTGATTTTTTTTTTCTTTTTGTAATCATCCACTTAGAGCATACAACATATTGACCAGCCTCAGGCGGTTCAGTTCAACTTGTAATCAATCCATATACGATACATGTCCTGTTGGGGCACAAAAGGTTCTTAGTGACTCAGAAAATTGGGGTTAAAAATGTCTTCCAGTGATTTTTTGCTGCTCCTAATTTTATAATTATATGTTTTCAGAAAAGGTCTCTTGTTTAGATTGTTTCATCTTATCTTTGTTTTAGAATGCTTTAGTTATTAATTATTATTATTATTATTATTATTATTATTATTATTATTATTATTATTATTATTATTTTTTTATTTATTTTATTTATTTATTTTTTTGTCTTTTAATACTTTCAACTCTTAGCTCAGTACAATTACTTATATCTCACTAACAAATTTTTGCCCCAAAAGAGCATTAACCTCTATCTGGGAACAACCTCTGCTGCCCTACAAAATATGTGAAGAAGCATCAACTTTAAAATGTTTTATATTCACCAGTCTATAATTATTGCATCTATTTAGCATAAATGCTGCCTCATGTCTTGGGATTTTAGTTGGCCATGAGCTCTGTGGTGAAAAATTTTATTATCAGATAAAATGACTTTATTACCAGATGATACATATTATTATGTACATATATTACATTATGTAGATGTATATAATATACAACACTATATATTACTCACATCAGATATTATTTTAATCCCACAGCTTGTTTTGCGTGTGTGTGTGCGTAGCAGTGTCTTCTACAGCAGGGCTGCTGGACGGTTCTTTGGTCTTTTTCTAGTCATAAACTTTTTGCTTGCTCAGCTAAATTGAGAAGAAAAGCAACTTCATAAAGTTGACTGGTTAGTTGAAAAAAATGATTGAAAAACAAAAAAGAGCAAAAATTTAAGATTAAAAATTTCTTGGATTCTTTTTTTTTTTTCTTTTGCACATTTTTCTCGTTTCCTCCAACTTCCTTATGCCTCCACAGCGCCCCCTGTCGGCACTCCAGAGGGCTACAACCCTCACTTTGAAAAGCACTGCTCTAAATAACAAATTATGTAGGCAGTAAATCGACTAGAGTTTGTTTTCCTCGTTGCTCCAGGACTTTTGTGCATTCGAGAATAGATTCAACTGAAACCTGGTGTGGACCGAAATCCACTTTCTGAGGTGGTCTCACACTCCTTCCCAGCTAACTGTTGTGCCATTTGCTTCTGGTGTGCATACAGTCAAAACCAACTGCAGGAAATAAATGTCTTTTTGGGTCTCACGTACCACTGTTGCTAGAAAATACGAAAATGTTTGGTTTAGCAATGTTGCTGCTATAATGTTGTTGGTCAGGATACAAAGAGCATCTCATTCAGCTTGCAGCACCCATTTACACTGTTCCAAAATTAGAACTCCCAACGTGAAGCCAACATTGAACTAGCTGCTCTTGACATTCAAAATGAAGTTGTAGATGTAGTAAACGCACACATGTGGATAACAGAAATGCAGTAAGTAGGATTTTCAAGGTTGTTTTTTTTCCTTGTCTATGCTCTGTCCTGGTGCCATTATTCATGTCAAATAGGAGCAAGTTTGTTTACAAATTATCATCCTCCGTATGCAAAAAAAAAAAAAAAAAAACAGTATGTGAAAGTAACCGATGCTTTCAATCAGAGCCAGGAGGAGCGTCTTAGTGCTGTCAGTCAGTCTACTTTATGCTGCTCAATATGCCAATGGTAGAAAAGCAACTTGTGACTCTGCTTACTAACCTTAGCATTGGTGAGATGCTGTGTTGTGGTTAACCAGCTGTAGCTTAGCAAAGAGCAAACAGGAGGGGTGAGCATGAGGGTGATTGTCATCACTAAAACCCACCTCCTGGCTCTGATTGGCTGTTTCTGACTGAGTGGTCAGAAACAGGCAGCTAGTAGAGAGAGTACTGGGAGAAGGCAGAAAAGCTCGATTTCTTCAGTTTGTCTTACATCATACTGTCACAACATAATAATAATTTTGATGAATATGTAGAAAACTTATATTTTAATAAAAATATATATATATACTGCAGCTTGTTGTTTCAGTGTCATTACTTTGAAATCCTTATGAACCTGAGCTACATTCAGCCGCTGACTGAAGTAGTTTGTTAAGGTTGGTATGAGGTTATCAAGCCTAAAGTTGAAGTCAGAATAGGAAGTTAGTTTTAACAGTGATAATAACACTAACCTTTGTCATGAGGTGGGAGTGGTGGTGGAGGTGAGGCAGACGCTTAGAGACCCAAGTAGCAGAAAAGTGAGATATTTAAT
>CAEFZX010022643.1:0-40089 GCA_903066825.1 Alfaro cultratus | reverse complement strand
GAGAGAGACAGAGAGAGAGAGACTTTTTAAAAATGGTTTTGTTGGCTATCGTGGTCTTTTTTTGAAAGTGGTCAGACAAGAAAGTAGGTAAATGAGAGAGGAGGAAAACATGCAGCAAAGGTTATCAGGCTGGGATTCAAACCTGTGACTTTCGAGTAGAGGGCTAATGCCTCCTTACATGATTGTATTTTGCCCTGCACCGTCCTGCGCCACCTGTTTTGATTTTATAAATATAACTAATGTCTTTCTCAAAATGAAGGAATAATGAAACTTGGGGAAACAAATAAAGAAAAAAACCTCTAAGCTTACTTGGCCATCTGATTTTTTTAGACATGGTTAATTCTTGTGTGGCTCATGGGTGGCTGTCAATAAACAGGAGACGGTTTACACACTGGACAGGTAGACTAACATGTGTGCATACACTCATACCTCAGAGCAGTTTGGTGTGACCAATTAATCTGCTGTGCATGATTCTAGACTGTGTAGAGAAACAACCAAAATTTCACAGAAAAAATTCGCACAGCAACAGAGAGAATTTGAAATCTCTATACTAAAAGGCAGGGGCCACCTGATGGACACCTCTAATATTACTGTTTCTCAACTAATTTCATGATGCCAGCTTGTTTTTCTGTAAGCTTATGCAGCACTAACATACTGGGCTGCCCCTTATTGGTGGAGCAAGCACATGGCATTTTCTTATTTTCAGCTTTGTTTTGCCCTGGGTAAGACAACAAAATACATATATTCTTAAATATTCTCATTTGACTTTAAAATTAAATAAATAGTGTGAGACCATTACAATTGATGGTATAAAACAAAACCTCTCTTGGCTATCATATTTAAGATTTAGATTTTGCTGTAATAAAAGCAATAGCAACAGATTGTATTCTACTTGAAAGAGCATCTTGCGAAGGACCATCTGCCATCTGTGACTTGAATGTGTTTTGCATTTAAGAGACTTAAACTATTCAACAAGAGAAAAATCTTAAAAGAAATTTGTTTATTCAGGTGAAGACATCCCAATGTAATTATCCCATACAGCCAAGACCTAAGTAAAGAATTTGCCTTTATTCAGCATACTGATTTGCATTTAACAGTTAGATAGGTTTTTGATAAATAAAAATGCAGCTATTTTTGAATCATGTATGTCACAGATTTATTTATTTTTCTTTGTTTTCTCACCCTCAGGCATATTACCATATCAGTATGCGTGACGAGAGCTGGGTAGTACCTTCACTCACTGAAGGGAGAGGATTGAAAAGCTTAAAAGCTTTTCTTCTCTGGATATAAATGGCCTGTGTAGGCCTAATTTAATTTTTAGTGTCAGTAGTCAAACTAGATTTTAAATAAAAGCAAGTGAGTGACACTAGTGTTGACTCCCCAGGGCAGTATTTGCAGTTGAATATTCATAAAGTCATATGGGGTGCTGTGTTCTTCAATGATGAGAAAAAATAAAATCCCAAAAGGAATTATGTGAAGCATAACAGCTTCTTGCTGCACTGAATTATGCCAGACTATGTGAAATCAGATATCAGTGTGATTAAAATTCTGCCAACAAAAATACCGCTATCATCATTGGCATCAGTAGCAATTTTAATCAAGTCATCTTTTTTTGTCATATCATCAAGATATTATGCCACATTTAATCCTCACCACCTTCATTATGATAACCACCAGCACCGTTATCATCAACACCGATAATCATCTCAATCTGTCCTCCCCATCGTCTCTCTGTTATCTCCATCTTTATCGCTGCTGTTAATTCTCTGCATCGCACTTGGCTTTCTGCTGCACAATTGTGTTTTGTTGTTGCAGCTACTCAGTTTTTTTTTTTTTTTGCTACAATTACATACTCCACTGAAGCAAAAGAGGTAATCCGTTCTCCCACTTTGATTATATTTTGTTGCTCTGTTCTTCAACCCAGAACCACCCAATGAACTCATACTTCTCCCAAATTTCATCTATGCAATTTAATAATTTGTGGCAAATGACCAATGTGAACATTTCTCTTGACTTCTTAAACTCATATTTAACTCTAAATCATTCTTTTTGTGTCTTCCATCAAAAGACTTTAAGGGTTTCTCTCTTCTATCAAAGAAGAGACAAACCCTTGCCTTGCTTGTGTGTGTGACAAGCAAGGCAAAGAGCTGCCTTTGCTGATCTTAACATCTTCATATTCTGTTGTGGTTTCTAGGAAAGGCATTACTTGGAGCTCCCAGAGCATTGTTCATGTTTCAAAACCATAGAGCTGACACCTCAAGTTCCAAACATATAAAAGTTTGAAATCTTCATCTTAACAGCGGAAAAAAATGAAGTCACACATAGATGATTTCAGGAAGGAAGACATTGCCTCTTTAACAATTGTTTTCTAATTGGCTTTGAGCACAGACAGACATACAAAAGTGAACTTTCTATAAATACAAGCTTTCTTTGACTCAACCTGAAAGTTCAATAGGATGAATGTGCACATTCACAGAAGGCATGAGAGATGCAAACAACTGAATAAATACCATGAATAAATTGCGAGATCTTGATATATTTTTCGCTCCTTTTACCGTTTCCTTTTGCTATTGCTGCCTTCTTGATCTTTCAGCATCAACAGGAAAAGAGAAATTGAATTAAAAAGCACTTTTGATATCTCCTCCTTGCTGAAGATAAATAAAATGATCAGACTCTGTCAACAGGATGACTTCCGCCCCTCTTTCACTCGTCTCCGCCTCCTGCCGAACACACCCTCATCCTTCTATCTCTTCACCCCCACTCCTCTCCTCTGATTGGAATCTGGAAACCCATTTGCTATCTTGCTCTCAGACCTAACTCAGACCTTGTCAGGTAGTCTGCTCACGTCCCTCTCGCCTTTTTTCTCTCTTTTGCTCTCTCCTTTCGTCTTTATCCCCTCACCGTCTGCTGCGGGCTCTGTGGAGAATTTGCCCAAATTACCTGTCATACTGGCAGCTACGTGTAAATAAGCCAGGAAAGTGTGTCGTTTTTTTCTATGTCCCCCCTTCCTTACTTCTGTCTCCCCCCACAGCTTACCTTAAAGGCATCTCGTCTCTCTTAAAACTACGAATACCCCTCTTTTCAACCCATCACTTTTTTTCTTACTTTTTTTTTGCATGCCCTCAACCTCAATCTTTCCATGCTGGTTCTCTGTTTTTCTATTCTGTCTTCCCGTTTGCCATCAGGACTGCGGGGAGGTTGTCCAAGCTCTCATGTATTTTTTTATTTTGTAGAAAAGATTAGTTCATTATGGACTCTGTGGGCGATGTAGCATGTGGAGAATAAGACTTCATCACCATTATTTGTCGTATAAGCTTTAAATGAGAGCAAAAAAGATCTGTGCATCATGTTTTTAATAAAAACCTTGTTAGTATCTCTAGCAGTAACCTTACATTTGATTTATTTTCTTTAAAAAATAATCCCCCACATTCTATTCTTTGGGATTCAACAGGTGGATGCTGCTGTTAAGCAGTGCATAAATGTGTTTTTCAACATTTTCAAATGATAGATGGAGGTGAATGTGTTTGAGTGAGTTGGAGGCCAAACTCTGAGGTCAGTTACAGCTCAAGAAGGGGTAATCATCTCTCACCCTGGGTTACAGGTGCAAAGACGGTAATTTGATGGGAGGTAGTGAAAAAAACCTAGGAATGCATGCTGTTGAGCTGCCAGAGGAACGATAAAGAGAGCAGCATGGAGAAGGGTAGTTTTTAGACCCCTGTCCTGCTATCAGAGCTGGGCTCCAACAGACATGCGGTGAGATTTATTGAGACTTCCCCACTCACCTCAGTCTATGTCAATAGACATTTATCTTTCTGATAAATGAAGGTCCTTTTAGGTAATCTCTAGACAGTTTTAATGACTCTGACTTGTAGAGAGTTGAATGGAATGTTGCATCCCCAACATTCAACATTCTGTGGAATAGGCATGCAACAAGAAAAACTTTATTTCCACATTAGGACCCATTTAAACTAGATCAGAACCCTGCTGTAGACCTCAGGACCTTCAAAAATGTCCTTAGGTAACAGCTAATCTGTCTAGTATGAAGTCATTAGTGAAGTTATTGAGCACACCAAATAGCTTTTTTCTTGCAGCTTTCATGATCATCCTGTCTTGGGTATCACATTAACAAGATGTTTCCTCACAATCTACAATTTCCTTTCATATTTTCCTAAAATATTGATTAGAGTTCATTAGTAACTTGACAAGATGCAAGTAAGGGAAGGACCCCACACCAAGATTAGAACTAAAATCAGTACAACAGTTCTAACTATGCAGTCTTGCTGTGCAACAATCGAGACTGCACAGTCTTGACTGCAAGACTGTGTCTTGACTGCACAGTTCACCACTGAGCAGTCAAGACCTAATTAAATGATGAAAAATGCATTTGCATGATTTTTTTTTTTATTTTGATTTTTTTTTAAATTTCCTTTATTTATCCAGGTAAACCCCGTTGAGATCTGGATCTCATTTTCAAGAGGGACCTGGGCAGAAGTCTGCAATACACAGCAACATGGTTACAAAATAAAACCAATTAATACATATGCACAAATATAAATGAATTAATTCCCAAATAAATTTTAAACAAATGCAGACTGTGTTTCTCATACTTGACCATTCAGGCCAAAATCAAGGTCACCTTGCTTAAAGATGTAAAGATTTGATGTGATACTTGCAAATTGATTACCGGCCTCCGGAGTATTACATCGCAGAAGTTTGAATATGGAAATCCAATGACAACACAGCAGATTCTGAAATTTTGATCCTTAGCTGCTGAAGCCCACTCTCACTTGGAATTTCACACTGTGCCTGTTTTTTGGGACCAGATTATTCATACATTTGTTAATCTTTTTTCACCTCTTGTGGGGGTTATTGGTGTAAGGTTTGCAGAAATGATAACAGCTGTTAGCTTAGGGGGACTCAATCATGAACAGTCACACATCAGCTCACTGTGATCCCACCATCTAGGAGAGAGCAAGACATGCACACTGTAGCAAAAGCATGGTGTGAATTCTCTAATCGAAGAGCTGGTGATATATATGTAGGGAAGGAAATACTAAAACTGAAAATGAAGGCTTATTCTATAGAGTATGTGTTTCTCTAAAAATATCAGTCCAAACCCAAGCTTCTAATCCCAGATTTAAATGTCAACTATAGCATGCATTATTGCAATACAATATGTGCATGTTGTAGCAGTCGCCAGAGATGAGCAATGTACTTTGGAGTGTACTTTATGTGCTGTAATGAGGGGGAAGAAGTGGAGGTACGGGAAGAAAACAACAGGTGCTGTTTTTCTGCTGGATCACTTTTAAACTTTGCAGCTATTTTTTATAAAAGCAACAAAATCTTGCAGGAACTGAGAATTCTAACTTGCTGCACCGTCAGGCTTCCTCACAAAGTGATTCCATGTAGCAGCATGTTGCTGTCAGTGTCTTTCTACTTTTCTTTTAAGGCCACCCTCTATTCACATTAGTGTAGTGACTCTGCCAGTCAATCTGCCAGCGAAAGACTGGGCAGAGAAGCAACAGCAAAGACGTTAGGAACTGACAGCAAGCTGAGAGAGAGGCCTTTGATCAGGACAGATCTGCGACTACAAACAGCCCTATTTACTCCGGTCTTCCTGACACACAGCTGGCCTATTGTCATAAAGCATGGAGAGACTTTAGGACAATCTTCCTCACGTCTTCTATGGCCCACTGTTAGTGTGACAAACTGAGGCCAGGCTGGATTTCTCCCACGGACTGCATGCCAAAAATTGTATCTACAGAACAAAAGCTTAAATTAACATTCCCAATCAAATGAATTCATTAAAACCTGAGAACCAGACAGCTTAAAAAAATCTCTCAGCATACTGTGCACTATTGCAAGCAAGGAGAGGAACATGTTTCTCTAATGAGCTCAGGATAAAATTCCCCACCATGCCATGTTGGCTTTTCATGGCTTGATTTCACATCCATTTATCCTCCCCCTCACAGCAAATGAGCTTGAGAATTTATGCTTTTCTACAACAGTGGCGCTATCAAAGCGGAAAGCTGCCTTTGGACGGGAGAGGAGATAATAAAAAGAGTATACGGCTGGATCAATACCACTACCACTCGCTTGTGTTCAGGCGGGAGCATAAAGGTGTAACAGAGATTGAAACGCTTGAGCCAGATGGTGAGGCGACATGGTCTTGTAAAGAAGTTTTGTAGGTTTAATTTTCTTTCTATTCCTTTAAAGATGAATTTAATCGCAAGCAGGTTCACTCTCCTTACCTTATCGTGATGCATTTTGTTGGATATGTATGTGTGCCTGTCTGTAGGTAGAGTTAGATTGCAGACAGCTTTAACTCTTTGGATTGAATTCCTGTATCCTTTCAGTGGGAAAACATCTAAAAGCAAATATGCATCTTCCAAGGACTGCACAAATATCTGCACTCATTTTGTTGCAGATGAATGCAACAAAATTCAACAAAGTTATTCAACTATAACTTCAGTGTAATAGTTAAATAAGCAAAGATGCTATTCAATTAAATTCAGCTAGATTGTCCATCATATTTAAGCTTTTTCAAAGAAGATAAGCATTAGGTTTTTAGTTATTGATTTGAGCATTTGTGCTTTATGTTCTTTGTAGGCACTGTCTTTAACCCAGAAGGTCCTGGGTTTAAACCTAGAGACTTTCTGCATGGAGTTTGCATGTTCTCTCATTGTGCATATATTCTGAAACATGTCAGGTTAATTGACTACTTAGGTATGAATGTATGAGTTTGGCCCTGTGATGGGAGTGGTGACCTGTACAGGGCACATCTTTACCACAGGGTACCCCACCTCTTTCTGATTACTCCTTGTGACCCGGTGTAAAATTAGAATGTATAGTACAGACATGAATGACAATGCTTTGTAGATGTTCAAATAAGCAATAGCCAGATAAACCTACATTTTATCACATTTTTATTTATTTATTTATTTATTTATTTATTTATTTTTTTTCCCATAGTGACATTGGTAAGAACATTGTTGTTGAAAAAGAGAAGAATGAAGAAAATGTGAGGTAATTACAAAAATTACTTCTTAGATAAAACTATCTGGTATAGTAGTGTTTTAATTCCAGTTATCCTCTGTTACTTTAGTTGAACAAAGATGTGGAAAAGATAGTGAAATCCTCTAGGTATGAAATGGATTTTTATTCCTCAGTAGGAAGAGAGGCTTATACATATTTCTGCATATGTACAACCTTGAGATGGAAAGATAACAGCTGTTTACCCTGAGGATGAGATTTCTTTTAAAACAAACTCAAAAGGACAGCAACAACAACACATTTAGTTCCTTGGTGTAAGAGATGTCTTTAAGCGACAAAGACCTGTACACAAATTTACTCTACAGGCTAACCACGTATTTATATTTGCTGTCAAGATCCTTAATACTGGACTGTCAGTGGGATATTACATCTGTAATTCCTGTTATTAGGTTCAAATTATAGATGATAAAATTAATTTTGTGGCAGGCAGAGCAGGTGCATGCAAATGCAAATCTATTTTGAAAATCTAACCAGAATCCATACGCAACTGCTCGATGACAATGTTTTGTCTATGAATAAGTATATAAATGAGCAATCTTTAAAGTAGCACATTACAAAGTAACATGTTAAAGCGCTAACAAGGTTGCTTTTTTTTGCTCTCCCTAGAATGATGGTGTGTTACTTTCAGATTCTAGTCACTGGCCTTACTTTGTCAGTATATCAGCTGGTAGTTTACATTATCACTTCATCTTTTTCCCCATCACAAAACATCTGAAGCGGGAAAAGATCAAAACAGAGAAAATTCTTATGGGCACATAGTGGCTTATTTCGCCTGTCTACAGGAACCCAGGCTTTCACATACAGCCATGCGAAAAAGTAGGACAGTCCATTAAAATTGTTATTTGAAAAGCGATGTTCACGTATCAATGTCTACTTTATCTCTGAAACAAAAATGACTTAGCAAGTAAACACTTACATTTAATATCGTTGTACTTAAACAACAGATTAAAAATATATATATTTTCTAACCAACTTTTCTTTAAAGGGGGGATATGCAAAATTAGCTTTTTTTTTTACCTTTATATCATGTTATGTCATTCCCTCATCAAACACATACTCAAAGTTTTGCTTTAACTCATTTGAAACTCTAGCATCACACAAATACATGCAACTCTATTAGACTAGAGGCAGCAACAATTAGCAAACAACTGGTGAACCTGTATGTCTCCTGAGCTTGTAAACAACATCAATAGATGAGATGACATGGAAAAGCATTGCTGTCATGACATACTGAAGAAGGAGTGTCAGAAAGGATAGAAACCTTCCTACAGTTTTTACCATTTTATAATTAACTAACTTTGGTTTTAAAGTCATAATTAACATTATTTAGGAATGTATGTAAATGAACCAATGCATATCATTTAAATGCACTTGAATGAATTGGACTGATCTATATATCTCTACATCATGGATATGAATTGAACCTCTTAAGCTTTTAGTGTGCCCTAAGATTTGATTTGTTGCTTGTGCTTTATACAAAATAAATTAAATTCAGTTGCAAACAAGAAATTTTGTTTCATACAAGGACGTTTTTTTTGTTGAATGTAACATTGTAGCATCACTAGTTACTCTTTGAAGTAACTAGTTAAGTAACTTCACATTTACATTTCAAAGTAGTGTCATTCAACACTGGAAATGAGCACACAGTGGTATCCCTGTGATGTGTTTTCATTCAATTAATCCACTACCTACTAAGATGCTGGCTCAATATGTTGGCAGTGCAATGACTGGGGAGTAAACGGACACTCTCACATTGGGATTGATTTAGCAAGGCACATCACTGCAGTGCCTCTTATCCACTAGTGTTTCCTTGAATACCAAATTATCTGGAAAACACAAGTAGATTAGTGCTATTACCTATTTTAGGAGGTTTACTGTCCAAAAAATAGACATACATGGTAACTTGGAGTGAAATTCTTAGAATAGCAACAATTGCAATTCACTGTTGGATTTAATGAGAATTAGTCTCTCAAAAGGGAATGCATCATCAAGCCCTGCTAGTCATTTTTCAAATTCTATCAAAACCATTAATGACCCTTAACACAATTTATTTGATAGAATTGCTCTGCAGAGCCGTAAAGACTGGAAACCTTCAGAGCCTTCATTGGAATTAAGAGGAGTTTCAGATGTGCTAAGATGGATGCAATTCGGTCAGAAAAACTGCACATTGTTGGAGACTAAATTACAAGAAATAAGGAGGAAAAAAAAATAAAACATTGTCAGAGTCGAATGGAAAAAATTTGAAATGAGTTTTTTTGTTCGAATTGAGATGGGAAATAATGAAAGTGTCAAAGAAACTGGGTGAAAGCGCAAATTGGAGTTAAGAGGGAAAAGGAGATTGGTGAGAGAAGATGGTGTCAAAGCTTAATTGATGGACCTATATATTAAATATTTTAAGGAACATAATGATACGCCTGGGAAAGGATACCTACTGCATGTTGTAAAACTCATCACGGCCAAGAAAATGGCCACATTTATATTTAGGATGCATACTGGTTTCTGCAATTAAATCCAAAAGGGTTTTATGTTCACCGCCTTTGTAGATTTGTTGCAGCACAACTTTGGATAAAAAGAGGGGGTCCCTTGTGGGTCCTTTCATTTCAGACCGAGGTAAAACCTAAATTGTCTTGCAAAAGAACTTATAAGTCTCAAAATAGTATTTTATTGGGGTTTTATGTAGATACCCACACAAAGTAGTTCATAATTGAGAAAGTTAAGGAAAAGTATTTCATGGTTTTCAAAATGTTTTACAAAAAAAGCTGCAAAGAGTGCAGCTTTATTTTGAGACCTTATATCTCACTGTAATTTTTTTATTTTTATTTTTTTAAAGACTTTATTGGCTCTAGTGGCCTTTATTTGATAGTTAATTGACAGGAAAGTGGGTAATGAGAGAAGGGCAAATGTCGCCAGGCTGGGAGTCGAACCTGCGACAGCTTCATCGAGGACTAAGGCCTCCATATGTGGGTTGTGCTTAACCCCTGCACGGTGTGAGATTTAACAGCACACCTTGTTAAATCTCTTTGAGACTTTAAATAAACGCAAACTGAAAAAAATAGCTGGTACAAAGAAGAGTCCCGTTTTGTCACGTCTGCTTCGGAATCATCCCGCCTGATTAAAATCCTTATAGACCTCACATACACCAGTTGGCTGGATGTCAGAAATGAATAAGAGGATGGCATTGGAGTTGTTAATGCCAGTTCTACAACACAATTGAACAGTCTATCAGCCTCTTAAGTATTTAAAGCAGAATATATGCTATCATTCATCCCATCTTTGTAAACTTGTGTAAATCTTTTCTTATATTTATAAGGGAATAACCGGTATCCCTCTTGGTTTGAGACAGATGAACCACTAATAAAATGACACTCCCACAGAGGATAAACTCCATGTTTACCACTACTGATTGTGTGTTGAATGACTTTTACAGGGGAATACAAAATGGTTCTTAGCTGTTCCACTGTCCTCCCACAGGCCAGAACCTCTCACAGAGGCAATTAGAAATCAAGCAGAGACACAGACGTGTGAAGAGAGGGAGCTGCACGTCTGGCTCCTTGTACCCCTGAGTGAAAACTAGTGTCTGTGACCTTGAGCAAGGTATGCAATTTTCAGTCACTGAGGATGTGACAAGTACAGCAGTTGCATTGAACAGAGGGTCGTATTGGTTTGAGAGACGTCTCATCAAGCTGACATGCAGATAATATAATGGCTGAAAGAGAAGAAAGATAGAATGCTTTAGGAGAATAAACCTTTTGCCTCAGCACGATTCTCTGCTGACAAGCTCACGTCCTTGGCCCCCGACACAATTTAGCTCATAGTTCTATGAATTCTTTACAAATGCATGTGTGCATGGAATATAATCAACAATGTGTCTCAATTGTATTTTTGTGCCAGCCAGAGAGAGTTTGCCAGCAAGTGATCTGTAGCTAGAGCCTTCCCCCAGGTGTCTGATATCTGATCGCCTGGATTGATCGTCCCAAGGAGAGCATGACATTCAGCTCGTACTATTAGGCCACAAGCTCACCCAAAGAAAGATCTGTGGAGCCACAAAGATATAAACTTTTGATCTAGGAAGTTTATTAGATCTACCTAAATCAACTAGATCTAAAGTAAAAAGAAAACAGGTTAACTTCAAAGAAATACAACGATTTTCCAGCAGCAGATGGATGCCCCCATGCTGTGTGTCTGTGTGAGACTATACTGTGTATGTGTGTGCAGTCGATGCTGGAGTTCCTATCATTTGTAAAGTGAGTCCCTGGGAATGCCAGCTTCTTCTTTAGACGCGCCGCATAGTCTTTTGTGAAGACTCCAGCCAGCACAAGTTGATATTCTTATTTATATTAATCCTAATAGTGCATCATAGGGAATAACACTGGTAGAATGGAAAGCCCATTCTACCAGGGCTGTGGTACTTTATGATCACACAGGAGAGGCTTTGCAGCATTACTGTCAATAAGCCTTCACGTTTAATGGAAGCTGCACAAACTGCTGATTCTACTAATGGAATTTAATGACCAAAGTACTTTGTTTGTATACTACCATTTACCATACTGAATGCATAGCTGCTTTTCTCAAGTCTCAGCAATTACTCTCAGGATGGTATGAACTTACAAATACTTGCTGATTTCTATATATTTATGTCGTTTCAGCCTGAAATAGATCTGGGTTTCTCCATATGATACCTATGATAAGTGTTCCATTTTGTCTTGAAACATTTTATCTGCACTTTATCAGTATCCATTACACAACCTGAGCTCTTAGCCTTAATACTTTATTTCCAAGGTGTTTTTCCCCTTTCCTGATGTCTAACATAAATAATAAACTAAACTACCAACTAAGATTTTGTGAAACTGATCTTGGCATAGTTCTGTGCTCTATGAGAACTGTTGATACTGATCTTGGTGAATCTGTTCAATGTGATACTTCCCTGTTTTGGAATGCTTTTCCAAATTAAATACAGTGCTGAAAAGGGTATCTCCTTGACCTTATTTTGGAAGGTGGTTTCGTTTTAATGGTAGACTACTATGGTGTAAAAATAAAAACATTATCTATGCCTACCCCCATTGCATACAAATATTGTACCATATCATTTCTTTCTACATCCATTTTGAACCAGTAAACAAACAGTTTGGTACCCAGGTACTTAAATGCATTTAATTTTAATTACCATTTTAGTTGGGTACTTTTAATAGATTGTTTTTTCCTTCATTGTTTCTGATCTTGGAGCGACCTGTAATCCGAAAACGACTTTATAGTTTGATTTAAGCCTTAGGTTGTCATAGACATCTATTGCAGTTTTTTTTTCATGTTTAAAATGGTGCAATCTATCAATTTTAATTAAAACTAAATGATTTTAATCCAAAAGTATCATTAATACTAGGACTGCATGGTACACAGAGTTTTAGTATTGCCCTTCTAATATGAGCATGGACAAAAGAACGTTTGAAGGACATGCATTTTCATCTCTGTAGCCTCTCCCTCTCTGATTAGACTTGATGATGAGAAATTACTACAGTTCAGCTTTGAGCCTCCTACTCAAAATGGCTCTGTGTACTGCTCAGCCTAGAATTATTAAAACATACGTTTTTGTGAAAGTGATTAATTTAATTATGTGCTTTACTGAAGATAAAAATGTATGGTATTTTAATCTGTTTAAGCAACACGATTCAACCTCATGAAATATTTTCCCTGCTTGTGTTTGTGTTTACGCTCCATGCCCTTTCCTCCTGTACTTGTTAGGAAGTATTTGCCCTAATTCTGTAGAACTGTGATGACTCACAATTTAAGTTGTTTCAACTGGGATTCAGATACATAAGCAAGTGTTGGTCTTTGGTAGAGTTCAAAGCTTTCAGTAGACTTCAATAATTTAAATAAACCTTTATTTAACCAGGGAGACATCATTGAGATTAAGAATATTTTAAGGATACTTAGAAGGCTCCCATCTCTCTCAATTGGCACCATGTAGTCCAGAAAAGATTGTTTGTTGTCTTCTGCAGCCGTCATAGTCCACTTAACATTGTCTTTCATGATTCAATGAACTTGTAATTATGAAAGACATGTATTCTTGCTACATTTCTTACAAGTCTACAGGCCCAAACAGGAATTAAAACCATAATGAACAGAAACAGGGTGCAGCATAACATCTTCAGTGAATAATAAGTAACAACATTAAAATTAAATAAGTTTTAACCAAATGTGGAACATATGTGGGGGAACATAAACTGAAAAAACTGACTGGAGAAATGGAAAAAAAAATGAAAGGAGAATACCAGTACAGCAGTAGCTAACTAAGCCATGTAAAAAAAAAAAAAACACCAACAAGAAATACACTGCAAAAAGACTGTGACTCAGCAACAGGCATAAAAAATTATGTAAATTGAATAAAGTGAACATTAACTGCAAGATTACAAAATAAAAAAACTGAAAATACTATTTAAAACAGTACCAAAAACAACACATAAAGAAGCTCAAGTATGGAATGAAACATCAAAATGAACAACTCTCAAGGGTATTAGACAACAGTGGCAGGATGAGTTTCTATCTGTTTCTAAAGATATAAACCTTAAAAATTCAATTCAACATCAGTAAGTTAAATGTGTGCGTTCATCATTTTGTGATAAAGGCTATCATGGGACTTTGCTACTGTGGCTGAGGTAGGATTTACTGTGATTAAGTGTTACAGCTGTGGTTATGGACTAAAGTGATAAAATGTTAAAGTGATAAAAGGGTGGTTCAGAGGAAAGACCATGCCTAAGTCATCAATTTAACGAATGGTCTTTTCTTATGTGGTCACTTTTTCACAGCAGAGCTCTGGGACACAATGACAGCACTCACACATTCAGCCAAACATTTTGTTTCCTTTTTCTTGTTCAATGAAATTCCCCTGCCAAAGCTCTCTCTGTATCTGCCAACTGGGAAACAGGTCTGGAGAGGACCAGAGCTCTGATAATTTGACATGATATATAATCACGTTATGATATTTTTAATGAAGAGTTTCATTCTGTAAAAGAGGAGTTAATGGTAGGTAGGAAATATCAGAGAGCTTTGTGTTAGTGCAGGAAGACTCTGTGGACCCCTCTGGGCCTGCATCAGGAGTCCTGGTAGAGGATCCCACAAGACTTCATTAATAGTATCTCTGTTAGCTGACTGATGGGACATATTCTCTTAATATCAGATTCTGAGCCATCCCCAGATGGCAAAACCTCTTTAAAATGTCAAACCAAAGCAAAGTCATTACTGAGGAATTGTAGGAATACAGGCTAAGTGAAAGAAGACAAAGAATTATGTGAATAACTGATGAGGCTTTGTGTGTTTTTTGTTTCCGTGTGAATATTCCTTGGTGCCAGTAATAGTATTTTTTGGCTGGCACTGCCATCCCTTGATACAGCTGATAATGTTGCTTCTATGTTGTGCATTTTTCTGGCCAGCAGCCACAGTCATCAGTGGTAGTTATGCTTATTTTTGATCATCAGCTGGGCGGGCAGAGCTTCACACTTCACAGCACCTGGTTTCCTCACAACCCCTTGTATCATATACTGCACCCATCTTCCCTGCAGTCTGTCCTTCCAAACTTCTTTATCCACTACCACACTCCAGATGCCCTAAAATCAGAAATATATGACAGACTTGGGTGTAAGTCATAAGTGGGTCAGCTTGCCTTGTTGTCTTAATGTTGTAGCATAAGATCTGAGAAACTCTTTTCAAAATATTCATTGTGAACTCGCCAATAGTGGCTCTGACACTATAGGTTAGGCTTGGTTCCCCTAAAAATATAAAAGGTTCTGTGTTATTTATATTAATATATTCATAATAAATGTGTTCAACATAAATATATGGAAATCTTGATTCAAACCCCAATGGAGAGGACTTTGCAAATTGTGAATCGGTTATTACTTTACATTCCTACAGCTGTAACCTAAAGTTGTCATATAATTAACATCAGAACTGAGATAAAAGCTAAAGCAGCAGAATCTAAGTTGATCAGAAGTATTAAGATATATAAACGTCATATGTACATGTTTTACTTTACAGTTATGCTAACAAATGTTAGATGGTCTAACTTTTGTTATTGGAAAAAAATCAACAAATTGAAATTGGACTTGCCTTCAATCCTGTTTGTAATATTCATGACCAGAATTTCAACATCTAGTGATATTTGAACCCCCCAAAAGAACAGAAAAACTCTGGTTTCTCAATGTCAGGAAAATCCAAGTGATTCCAAAATTACCTCAACTCTTGGAAATAGCAGCTTTGGATTTGCAGAAGTAATTACCTAGAAATAAAATAATTTGTTCACAGAAAGAAGAAAGCTTTAACCAGATACCAATGATTTTGCATAGCATGCTTCTTTCAATGATTGTGAAATGAGGAAATTTCCATTAACAAGAGACAAATGAGGTAATAAAGATATCAAAATATAATGTAAAGACATCTCTTCTCTAGAAATGCAAATAAAATATTCCTCATTTCTGCCAACAACATTCTGTGAAATCTCACTGTCTTAGATTTAGTGGAGTAGTCTTGACCTCAAATCACACCCAGATTTTTGTTCAAGGTTAATGCATTTTGTATTCTTTTAATTCTTGTTATTGATACCAGTCAACAATTTAGGAATAAATAAAATGCTGAATCTGAGATATGTACTATAAATAAATCTAAGATAATCTTCTAGCCTGGTGCTTACATGTAGTGAAATTTTGACTAACTGTAACCTTTTGAGTTCACAGTGATTTCCACTAAAGAGAAATTCCTTGCTTCCCAACTCAAGCAATGTTGGAGATATGCAGACAACAAATTTTGTGCAGTTCTAATTACGGGGGAAGAAGCATGAAGCAAAGAAGCAGAAGGTTCAGAATGAGATGAATAATTTTGTGTTGAGCCAGACAGTCTGCGACACGGGTGGACACACGGTCTCAGATGTTTCTCCCTCACCAATGTAATTGCATATGTTTTAGTCAGTACTTATTTAGTCCGCACAGATCAAAAGCCATGGCTGACATTTTCTTAATGTGTGTGTGTGTGTTTAGTGAGGTCGCCGTGTCCTTTTCTTCCCTTTCATTACATGCAGAGCACCTACTAAACCTTTCATAATTTGCTAATGTAGCATTTCAGCTCTGGGGTCAGCTGGAATAACACATTTCTCTAAACGTTTAGTTTTATCCGGGGTTTTGCGTGAAGAGGGCTATTGGTGTCCCATTCCAATTTGTTATTGGTAAACACAGCAAAATTGCATGAGTCAACAGCTTCAATGAAGACCTGATTTGCATGTGTCTTCCTCTTGAAAAAGCATCCTCCCTCCTAAAGCGTGTTTTAGTCTGCACCATCTGGTCTTCAGTTCAGTGTCGTATTAAGTGTTGGATCATCTCCCCTGCTCAGAACGGAAGGTTTTAATTTTCATCTCAGTATAGGCGTATGCAGCATTTAGCTTCAAAAACCAAGTACAGTAAATTATATGATGCACAGCTACATTTCATCTACTGGGCTGAGTAAATCTTAATGACTGTTTTACAGACGGACCAACATCTATCTTCAGATTTCTGATCCATGTCTTTTAGTTTTTGTAGGGAGAGTGTTTATTTTTCTCATTTTGAAATGCCAGACCGCACAGGCTATAAAATTCTGTGCCACGCAGCAGTTGCAGCAAATATATCTAATGTGTATTTTTATCACGCCTTTGAAAATGGTTGGCTGCCAAGTGGCAGGATAATAAGATGTGGAACGTGCGGGTGAATTTTAAAACAATTCCAATTTGCCCTCCTTTCGCATTATCATAATCTTCAAAGATGCTTGTCTTGTTCATTTTGCTCATGACCCTGGCAAGTAAGTCATTGAATTTCCTGAAATAACTGCAAATAGTAGAGCCATCATTAAGATCCCCTGTGTGCATGAGTGATAGGGCAGTAGAGACTTCAGATATGAAAGGACATCCAGTTGATGGCTTTGCAAATTATCACAACTTCCCTCATGACATGAATGTAAATCTGTCAAGTTTTTCTCTTCATTCTGCATTGCTGACTGACCCTCATATTTTGGTGCATGCTGAGAGTTATGCTCAGCTGGTGACAACACTGATGTGGGATCAACTGAACCATTATCAAACCTGGTTTAAAGACTGTAAAACAAACTGATAGGACTGTGGTAGCTTGAATTGCCTTTGTGCTGTCTAATCCCACAGGATTACTGTTTTGTGAAAAATATGAACTTTTGTAATGTATCATTTCTAACTGTTGTAATTCTGGTGCCAATATTAGCTTTTTACAGCTTTGACCTTTTATAAGCTACATATGGTAATGTGTGTTATGTAGACATCCATGCTAATATACTGCACTTGGTTTTCACCAAAGTCAGCCTTGAGAAATAAGTAGAACCATCTATTATTTTCATATGTTTGGAGAAGATTGTTGCGGACAGTTTGTGAAGATCCCCAGAACCAGAACCAAACGAGGAGAAGCAGCATTCAGCATCTATGCACCACAAATTTGGAACAAACTTCCAGGACGCTGTAAAACAGCTGAAACACTGACTTCCTTTAAATCTCCACTAAAAACCCACCTTTTTAGAACTGTATTCGAAACGTAATCAATTACGAATTTAATGATGGAACTTGACTCAATGTCATGTTTTGATTGTTGATTCTATGTTGCATGACTTTGTGTTTTTGTCTTTGGTATGATGTAAAGCAATTTGAAATGCCTTGCTGCTGAAATGTGCTATAAAAATCAAATTTGATTGATTGATTGATTACATTTTAAAACAATGTTTTAAAATTTAAATATTTATGGGAAATGTAAGATGTAGACCACATTATTTTTCTAACTTCATTTTACAGTCTGCTTGTGTATTAATAAAACAAGAGTTCTGGTAAAAATTAGCCTGTTATTCTACACTTTACGTCATACAGAAGGTCTGGACCCTCAGGTATTGAGAAACAGTTGCTTGCCGGAGGCGTGAACTCAGATGAAGTCTGAAATTTTACCCAATCACTAATGTTTCCCTGCAAAGTATGCAATGTGCCAGATTGATGCAACGAAGATTACTAGAAATTTCCTGTGCTATAAACAACCAACATGAACTAAAATACTTTGTTGTCTACTTCTGCTGCCATTGCTTGATCTACAGGCAGATTACAGTTCTAAAACAGTGCAGAAAATCAATGTCATCGTTCACAACTTTTCCTTCTGTTTGCTGATTGCTACAGTTGAAATTCTAACAAAAAAATCCACTTCTATTGGAGAAAGCCAGATATAAATGTGAAGAGAGATTAAAGTCAAATTTGAAGTTAATGGATAGGCTAGTTCACAATAAGATTGATTAGCAGACCCTGGCTGCTACTTATCTTCCTAGTCTCAATGAAAGGAGCAGGAATCTACTTGTTTTTCCAACACTGCTTTGGTGTTTTTTTAGTTAAATAAAGAGGAGAAAAAAATCTAATTAGGGACTAATAAAAACCAAAAGATAACCACAAGGAAAACAAAATCTTAAAATGACTATAGAAGACGTGGTTTAGAAAAACAGAAATCTCCTTCCTTATTTATAAAGGAAGGAGTGATTTTTAAGATAATTTTACCGATACTTGTTTTTTGTGTAGTTTTTTGCAAAAAAGAAAAAAAAAGATTTAAGGAGAGCAGAAAAAAAAGTATTACAAAGCTTTGCTTGCAAAATTGAGGTGAAAAGCTGGTTTTATTGATTCCAGCAAACTGACTGGTTTCCAGCTATCCATCCATTGCCTATGCATCTTTTGTCCTTGTGAGAGTTGGCCACCCACATGCACACTATACTGTGAGAGGAATTCAGATTACTGTACTGTATGCACTCAGACATAAGACACACTTAATATCAAAGTTCCTTTAAATTTACAGTAAATCTGCTGGGGTTTTTTTTTTGTTTGTTTGTTTTTATTTTTTGCCTTTTTATAGCAAATCCTAATTTTCTACTCTAATAACTCCCAGCAGGACAATTAGCACCCTAAGTGTTTGTCTCGATGAATCAACTAATATAGAAAGCCATGTTCATTTCTTTTTCCAAACTGATCATTAATTAAAATTTGTGAAGCATGCCAGTGTAAACCGTGGGAGTGACAGATGTGGTTTCAGGTAAAAATTAGGAGCAGATGTGTGTGTGAAGATCATGTGACTGGGAAAAGACATCTGTTGAACAGTTACTTTACTGTATTTTTACCAGTGTCATTTTCCTTTTATATGTGCTAAGACTCTGTAAATGACAAGGAGGTCATTCATCTTAGGCCCTAAAGAACTGAATAGAGTGAATAGCAAAACTCTTCAGGTGACAGAAGACACAGAAATCACTTCCACTTAATGATTTATCAATTTTGTTTTCTACACTAATATCTGAAGATATAAAAGAAACCTTACAGATTTAGTTAAAGTAATCATAGTAAATACTTCCCAGTCATTTCTTATTTAGATGCATGTGTTTTAGTCCACGGAAAACACTAAAACCTCAGTTTGACTTTCAGTTTATTTGGAAAATAATATTAATTTCACTTTAACAATACTTTTTTGTATTCAAAGTTACACACTGCAGGACATGATAATAAAAACCTTTGCAACTGTCTTCTAATTTAAATGTGTGTATAGGAATGAAGTTCCTTTCTAATTATAGGATCAACCTATCTTGTTACTATTTTTTTAATGTTCTTCAAACTGTCTGCATTGCTTTTAGAGGTGTATCAATAGACCCATGTAATAAGACACGAATTTACACAAAATTGAAAAGATACAAGAGTATTTACTATATATATTGTTTTGCAGCATTCTCAATGTGTTATTTCTTTCTAAGTAAAAGTGTTTTTTTCAGGCCACTCAGTACCATTGCTCTCTCAGCACCCACAACTGTGTTGTCTTTGATTTGTTTAAATTCACCATGTCACACTTGTCTTCCAAGCCCATCTTTACTTTACAGCTCATCGTGGTTGTGGTTTACCTCCTGAGGTGGATCCGGAACTTAATAATGGTTGGTCAACTCAAACCCATATTCCATGAAGATCTGGGATTAAAGTACAATCCATAAGGGTCAAGAGTTAGCTTACATCAAATCAGAAAATCTTGACTCCCTTTTCCTTTCTGTCTCTTCATTATAATTTCAAAATCGTCATCTTGTGTTTATGTATAGTGTGATAACAATAGTATGAACACAACACTTTGATTTACTGTTTATATTACCTAAAAGGCTGAAATATAAATTAATCAGCAAATAATCTTTAGGCTGAATTAATGAGCTGCTGCTACAAGATGTTAAGCTATTGTATGAAAATAAAAGGCTGCATGCCTGAGACAATTATTAGATGTCTTTACTGTAATTAACTCACCCACTAGTCTCTATTTTGTGGGTTGTTCCTGTCATTCCTTTCAGTTTGAGACCGTTTAATGCTGTCACAGTAAATCCTTTCTGAGAGATACTTGGAAAATATGTGCAGAGCCTGCCAAAATGTAACGTGCAAGTTCAGGATTTGTGTTGTGAGATCTGTTAATGAAATATATGCATTTAATCTCCTGTAAAGCTGCTTGCCTCAACACAGCAATGATGCCTTTCCAATTATTTATCCAACACAAGGACGTCTTTAATGAAACTGAAGAGAGTGAGGCAGAGTCAATGCCGAAGCAGCTTACCTTAATACCTGCAAATGTGATATAAGTTATGCTGTAGGACTTGGTGAATTACAGTTTGAATTAAAGGACACAGCTTGGGACAAAAGAACCTCTGACTCACTGCACATAAAGCACAGTTCCACCTTGTGATGCAAGAAACTAAAAGTGCTGTACAGCACTTTGAAGCCTATCACCACAATGACAGGAATCACTGTAGCGGTACAATAGATAAATAAAGCACAAAGTTGCTAGAGCACATATCAGGTCATAAGATTGTAATTTCACTCAATATTCACACAGAGGACAAGGTAACAAGCATTAAATCCTTCTACACCTGCCAGTGGGGCATGTCCAACTGGCTGCCAGTGGTGTGGAAGCAGCAGCAGACCTGGGAACTAAGGCCACATGCTTTTCCTTCCTGCTGGGAACACTGACATCGAGGCTTATTGTTTTATTCTGTCACTTACTCGCTTCATGGCTGCCATAATCTAATGTAATTCAAGCCTCTTAAATTTTTCATACAGTGCACATTTACGAGTTAGTGCTGCCTGAGTTGGCCTGGTTAGCAACCCTCCTGAAGGACATTGTCAATGTCATGCTCACACTGCTTGTATGACTTACACACCACTGTGTTTTGTACTTTCTTGTGCAAGGGTTACTTCATGTTGGGAATCCCCTATATGTGGCTTAAAACTCATTTGCAGGCTTGAGCGTTAGGCACATAAGAATAGATGTTGAAATATTTCAGCTTCTGCCCAAGTGATCGGCATGTTCTGCTTGGAAACTAAAATGAGTCCCATATGGAAAGTTACCTGTGTGTGTACATAAAAATATTTACAGTATCTGACCTTTTCCATATTTCTCCTGTTTTTAGTCATATTTCAAACATGATTTAATATTAAATAAAGATAAGTTCAAACTGGGTATCTACAGGTCAGACAGTTTTTAGATTTGTGTGTGGCAAATGACGTTGATCAAAAAAAACATGACTAATCATGTTCATAAATTCAGTTTTCATTTACAAATAACTTTTGTGCTTACTCAGGTTGTTGTTGCCTGATATCAACATTTTAATGGTGATCTGGAATATTTAAATCTAAGAAAATCAGTAAACCAATAAGAAATCTGTAAGGTTAGTTACATTTCTCTACATTTGTTATTTTTTGGGGGGGGTTTATGAAAAGGGTGACTAAGCATGAAATAAATATTTCAATTAAATTTTATTGATACATTTTGCTAATTTCTTAATTTGATATTTAAAAAATACAGGAATGTTTTCTGCTGTTGATGCCTAACAGTATCACAACAGTGAATGGCACTTTATAGCCCTTTGTTTTCACAACTTTTTTTTCTTGTATTGACTGGACTGTGTAATGTAATGCACTGTATGAGAGGAAAGTAAGAAATGGATTGGTAAATGAAGGCACTCATGCTGTCCATTAAATGGCAGAGTTGTGGTTTTGCATTAATGCCACACAATCAGTAGCAGGGAGGTTAGTTATTACCAGCAGTTAAACTGTATTTGTTTTTTGTAAGCTTTCATGGGCTCATTTAGGTTGATTTATGCGTTGAGTAGTCCTTTACTAATTTATGCAGCTAATTAATTTATAGTAGGGCAGTGTATGAGCAGATATGGAGTACATAATCAATATGGCAAACTTATAAAGTGACTGTGAATGTGTAGGATAAATCACCCTGGTGAGAAAACTTAGCAGCAAAAAGGACAAGGAGCAGAAAACAGATTTATCTGTCCTTTTAGACAGTAAAATGTGATAATGATCTTTACACTATTGCATTTTCTGGACACTTCTACACATTTTCTTGTTTTACTGCCTCCATCCTCCATCCCAGTGGGCTATCATACCAATGTAGCGCTTGTCAGGGATGGAGGAGGGCATTCTGGCTGTAGAAATTCACATCGATCTACTCACCCTCAGTCCACACACAAAACTGCTGACTTTAAGCAGAAAATAAAGAGAGACAAAAAAAGTCAGCCCTCAGGCCTTCGTATCCTGCACCACCCTGTCGTTATCGCAACCATCAACACCGGTCATTCTCTGGTTTCTCACTCTTCTGTGTGATTATAAATGCAATTTTCAACTGCCTTGGTTTTTAAGCAATTTCCTCAGATTAGATGACATTCCCTGGCTTTTCTCTCCTGTTCAGCATTATTTTACATCCCTACATTACCCCTCAACTTTTCACATTTCTGCTCCCCGTCCAATTATCTAGCTCTTTTGAATTTTTTGCATCCATCTGCATTGTAATGTGAACAAAAATAAAAAGCACAAACTTGCACACATATGCCCATATATTCCATCAATATCTCAATCCCCACCATTTTGTGCATATCAGAGGCTCACTCATCAAGGATTAGCCACAGACTTGATCAGAGTCGTATTGTTGACAGAGTTGATTCTGTCACATGAGGATTTAAAAGCGGCACTTAATAACACACATGTCAAGGCACTGAGCCTGGTGTCATTTTCAGAGCAAACTGAATGCTCACTGGATGGGCCTCTTGGAAAAAAATTGCAGTTTTTTTTTTTTTTTTAAGACATGAAAGCTCCGCACTCTACACATCCTTTCTGCACCGCCAGATAAAACATTTCAACTTGTCATGTGTGATTTACCCATTGACACATGATCCCATCATCTGCCATTACCTGCTGCCCCTCAGGTGTGACATTATTCCAGTCAGTGGATACAAGTTCCAAAAATACTTTAGTTCATGCAAACTGGAAGCAAACTCTTCACACATCATCCACTATTGAGACAAAAAGATTTTTTTCTGTCTATGGGTGTAATGATACATTCGGCTTATGTGATGATTAATGATATCAGTTTTTTACTCAAAAGTTTCCACAATATTCTGGGGAAAAGTAAGAATCCCAATTTTTGTCTGTTTCAAGAAATAAAGGATTTCTAAATAAATCACAGGCAGTGTTTTAGGGTGTTTTCATTCGCATGAATATGAATGGCTTTCTTTTCATTAACATTTCATTCAACACAGCCATCTCCCTGTAACCCCTTTACTTCACTTTTTCTATAAGTTTATTCACTCAGTTAAACTGAATGTATGTCTATAAACCATCACATATTACAGAAAGTGAATTATTTCTTGGTCATAAAAGCTGCCAAATAGCTGGTTCACTTCCAGGAGAATTCACAAAGCGATTAGTGAAATCTTGACTGTGTAAAAACCAGAGTTTGTGTATTTTTAATTCTCACGCTACATGCAAAGGAACATTTTCTCCTAAAAAAAAGCTGCACCAGACTAATAGCATTTCCTTAAGGAGGTGGTGGTAAGTGAGTGCACATCTAGCACTCTGATATAACAACATTTATTGAGTGAAAATAAAAGGATATTACCTTTGAATAAATCAGTTTAAGGCATTAGTCATTCTATGATCTTCTACATTATGCAGCAGTTTAATAAAAACATTCACATCTCATTGATTTTGAAAAGCCCTTCAAACTGGATTCTCCTCTTATACTGTCACGTTTTGCTGAGAGATACGGGTTTACATGCAGGAAATATTTTTTCTGTCTCCATCACTTCTGCACCTGCTAAGTTTGTTGTTGAAGTGAGAAGTTCAACCTGACACCAGAACATCTACAAACTGATTGCATTTGCTGAACTTAATGGGTGTGTTTGGAGCTGCATATAAAATAGTACATTCTATTATCCAATTCTCTAGAAATAAAGTCAGCCTGCGCAAAACAATTGAAGAACTACAGGAAATTCCATTGCTTTGTAAATTGTCATCCTGGTATATTTTCCAGGAAGTGTGTTAACAGTTTCTACTTTTTGTCAAAAAATTAAATTGTGAAAAAAGACATTTATTCCCTAGGATAAAACCATTTACCCAAGTAAGGATTTAATTCACTCTGTTTCAGCAAATAAATCAGTGTTTGCACTTTTAGACAGCAACAGCAGAAGGGTATTCAATGTTATATGCCTTGTATTTGTTTGAACCTGTAGACTGAGGCCCTGTGATTTGATGCATTGCATATTAACTGTCCAATAAGCAAGGCGGGAGCACATTTTGCATTCAGTTTTTCATCACACAGACTTAATTTATAGAGTCTTTTCATCAAAGCCTGCACCAAGCTGCAAGATCAATGGGTGTCATGTCTCTTGATGTCGATTGATACCGGATGGCGGGAGAAATGGTAGCTATTCTGCTCATGTCTGTTTACAGTTTTACATGAATCTAAGCTTTTAGGAGTCAGTGCTTTAACTCTTCTGGCCACGCTAAGACACATCTGATCCCCTTCTTCACTTGGCTGATGTCAGTGGTATCATTAGAATAAATGAATCACCATATTGCAGCCTCTCTGCTTCCTCACTTCATGCGTATGAGAGGAGGCGTCTGTTGGTAGAAATTTGTGCACGCTATGTGGTGTTTTATTTCCCATTTATTGACCTCTGCACATGAACACATGCATTTAAGTTATTCAAATGTAGTCCAAATTCACACAAATGAGTGTCTGTGTTCCTGGTTAGGCCTTCCAAACGAGGGCCTAATTAGTTAATTAGCTTGTTACGCCAGTTGCTCCCAGGGCGACCGGTGTGGGCTGGCTGTCATTTACAGCAGGAATAGCAAAAGAAGGGCACCAGTGAGGGACTGGGAAAGGATGGAGAAGAAACACGTGGTGGCTACTTGTTGATTTATCAGAGTGTGTTGACATTTCATGCTGTGATGGTCGCTGTCTCCCCCCCCCCCGACCTCAGCCTCATAGCTGAACACAGGGTGAAAGGGTGACTTTCAATTAGCAAAATGTGTCTAATTAATCAGCAAGGAGGTGATCTGTAATAGAAACCAGGAAACCAGCCTGCTCGACACTGTGACAGAGTGAGGTATTTTCTCTGCTTGTGTAACCATGTCGTGGTGACCTTCATTCCTACAGATGGTTGGGACCAGAGGTCACACAGAACGCTCATAATCATTGTCACACTCATTATTAAACATTGTTGCTATCTTTTTCGACACTGGATGTATTCCAAGTGACATGAGTATTATATCTTTATCTGCAGTATTTGTCAGCACATTTCAGCGATAGTCTACAGTGGACTTCATTAAAATTTTATCTCTTATGATTCACATCATAATATATACAAGCCAAGTTTTCAAATATTTACACAAAATGTTCTTTTTTTCTTTGGTGGGTTTTTGATGGAGCAGAATTCTGGATGAAAACTTGAAAATGAGTATACACAGTCAGGCCCAAAAATACCTTTACATGACAGTAATATGACAGCTAAAGTAGTAACCGTCATATAACCTTTTATCTGAAAAACTCAGGTGATTTTAGAAAACAGAAATATTTACTTCATTAGACATATTATTAAATGTAAATTTTAAATAACTTTTCCACAAACTTCAGGTGTCAAGTGTCAAGTGATGCACCTTCCAAGATGTATAACTCAGTTCTATACCTGAAGAAATCAGGTTCAAACATACTAAGTATAAACTATGTTTTCAAGAGAGGTCCCATGAAGAACACCTAATAATGTTGATAACTATGGGAAACCATTATATATTGATATTTGTTCATTTGCACATTCAGATTTATGCCAGTTGTGAGTCTGTCATATTCCCAATCGGTTGCCACTCATGAGGTCTCGTGACACAATTAGGAACATTAACATGAATGTATTATGGTAAACAATAAGAAAAAAATATTAAGGAATGACAGCACACACCTTTTTGATATGAACAATTATTTTGTTAAAATTAGGGAGGCTTTTTGACAAGTCTTTCATATGCAAGTGCATTTTTTCTTCTTTTTCCAGAATTAAGAAAGACGTGCTTGTTGGTGTTCATGGCTAATAGAAGTTGTAAAGGATCTAATCTTCCGCTGTCTCCAACTGAGAATCTTGCATAGTTGTGCGATTAATAAAGTAATTAAGCTGGTGTAATAAAAATGCTTACACATGCAGTTTCTTAAAAAGGTAATGGAGTTTTATTTAATCTTTCTCACTCAAATGCAAGTCAAATATGAAGATAGAAATCATTAGGGTCAAATATTGTATTATGAAATAAATTATTAAACTCTCATATAACATTAGTGGTGTCTGGGTGATACAATGGTCCTCAGTGGTAAAATTGTCTACTCAGAAGAGCTTTAGACTACTTTCTGTTGGGCACAGCAATGCCTGCGTTGCAACAGCTTAATTAGTCTGCTCTCTGATTTTGCTAGTTCACTTATTTGCACAATGTGGAAACAGGAGGAAATGCACATGAGAGCATGTAATGACATGCAAATGTAACATGTACTATGTGGAAAGCTTGTTTGGTGTGTGTGTTTGCACTGTTTATATGTATGAGTTGTGAGTTTGAGTTACTGGAAACAGCGTGGGTGTTGATGGTGCATTCATATTGGCAGTGGACTCTGGCAGGTCTCCCTCTTTAGGCTAAAATGTTTGCACTTGACTAAAAGCAGAACACCCACATGTTCACAGGCCTTTCATAACTACCTTACTGTTACACAAGTTGAATGCTGATGCCAGCAGCTTCATGGGATTTCATCTCCTGTTTCTCCTTGTTTCTTTGTTGCAATAATGGCATCATAGAACGTTTCAGAAGCAAAGTTCCACACGTGATGTTACAAGGGCACAATTATTGTCAGATCCATTGGCTTTCTATTCATCACCGTAGCATTGTGTTTTGTTTAATTGACTGTGAACCTGCTGGTGTGCATCCAGCTTGTGTTCGGCAGACGCCAGGCCTCACAAATGAGTCTGGGGGGAAATAAGATGAGGCAGTGAATTAGCCAATTCGCATGCATGTCAGAGTACCGCATTTAGTGTGATAGCGCAATGATGGAGTTAAAAGACAGCGGGAAAAGAACAGTCTAAAATATTCACAACAACAAGACTTTCTAATTGCAGCTTCACTTTTTCTTCAGTGTTTACCGTTAGCTCAGGGGAGGCTATGCTTTGTGTTTTTTTCTCCTTTTATTCTGTTGCATGTGGAATCAATTTGTCACTCCAGAATTAAGACCACTTGAAAAAAGAAGTTACAGCTGGGACAAAAATTCTGAATGGTGGTTTCAGTGCTAATAGCTGGTAATTGTGGTCCATTTTAATCTGAATAATTGTGGCTTATAGCTAATAAAAGACAATCAAAAAATGTATTCTCAGAACATTATGTTTTTATATCAGACTAATTAAATAATTAATTTAGTGTTGGATGCTGGATTAATGTAGATACTCAATCATCTGGGATAAGAAAAGACTTCAAGTACAAAAATGTCTTGACCCAGGTGAACATCTACACAAGTCCAGTAGTCTTGTATTGGCCTTCTACTTAGTACTTAAGTAAAAGGTCACTTGACATCTGAACTGTAGTTAAAACCAAAGAACCATCTTGGATGAAAGGTGAATCATCTTCAAGAAACATGAGAGGTTCAGTTGCCTTCTGTTTAAGTACTTTGCATTGTCCATTGACGGCACATTATATTCACCACACTCAGTATGTTTGAAAAAATAAAGAGTTTAGGTCATCTAAGGTTGCTAGCAAATGAGGCATGGTCAATATATAACACAAATAACATGTTTTAGTGTTTTTAGCAAGTTTGAAATTCCCCATTAGACTGACTTTGAACGGGATCTATTATGCAAAATTCACATTTTGCTCATTTTTGTACTTCCAGTTCCGCTCTCCTACTTCTAAAAGGCCTAATAATTTTTTGTCAATAAGTTAATGTTTTTAAGGTCTGGAAAATCAGTCGTTTCAAAACTCTTTTGAATGTAACTGCACAAATCAGCAGGCTCTACCCACACCTAGCAACCCTACTGAAGCCCAGCCCATTACCTAGCAACCTTGGCATAGCTCTGCCCGTCACCTTGCAACACAAGTTGAGCTCCAGGACGTTTGGTTAGGTGACTAGAGGTAATATTGGCAAAGGGGCCTCCTCTAAGTATAACAGAAGTATAGTGTAGAAACAATTTGAATATTCTGTCAATAAAAGATTGGATGGTCTTTTGCATTGGCCATCTGTGGCTTACTTTCCTTGAGAAAGATGTCAATTACTACTGTCAAGTGAACAGTCTTGTCCATGATTGTGTGTACCGTAACATAATTTCTGCATTAAGAATACTGTTTTTATTAGTACTATCTAACGTTCTGATTTTCTAAAGAAAAAGGCTCAATGATAATATTTCTCATCTTGAAATATGTTTGGAAAATCAGTGAAACTATATTTTATTGAGATGCAGCTCCACTTTGTAAAACTTTTTGAACTAACAATCCATGTGAATACAAGAAAAAGAAAATGCACAGTGTGATTCATGTTTGTATCTTTTATTTATTTTATTTGGCTGTAGCTTCCAGAAAAAAAATGAGTCACTGCATATCTGCAAAAAGACAGTCTGTGACATAAAGTGGCAAGCAGGAGGTCACAGGTCACTGAGTGTAATAGTCCCCGATAAGCAGAGCACTCAGGGCAACCCATGGGTTTGCCTTGCTTGTCGTGGTCAGTATGAGTTTGGGTGTGTGTACCTGTGTGTCTCTGAGTGTCAGAAAAAATACAGTAAGCCAGTGTGAAAGGCGTACAAACCGAGTGGCATTTCCCTCCTACTTCCTTTCTATTTTAACTCTCAGCTCATCAAATGTCCTATTGCTTTAACATCACTTTGTCACTTCCTCCACAACACCACTGTAGGGCACATTTCATTAGCTGCTATTTTCAGCTGCAGCCCTTGTTGTCTTCCTCAAATTATACTTAGTTATGAGCCTGACTTCAATAATTCTGTCAGGGTTTCAGTCTCTTTTGACCCCTCGCTCAGAAGGTGGTTTGTGGAGTTCAATCATGTGTTGGTTCCAGCTTGCTGCCTGTCGCTCATATTGACAGGGTTTTTTTGTTTTTTTGGGGGTTTTTTTAACGTGTCCACACAGTGAGTGGTCTGCCACCATGCATTTTCATGGTTCCAGAAAATGGAAATAGCACTTGATTTTCCATTCTGAATGACATTAAAGCTTTACAAGTGTGACTTGACATGGCAGCGTAGATGTGCTAAAAGCCAGAGGAGGGCCTTTGCTCACAGTGAGGGACACAGCATCTGCACTTCAGGATGAATGTTTTCTATAAGCTCTATAAGTTGCTGGGGTTGTTCAGATAATTAGCAAATTAAGTGGTTTCTCTGTGTAAGTTACTAAGCCCATCATGTTTGCCTCCTAGCAAGCTGATACTGACAGACATGCATTTAATAACTATAATTAGCAATATCCCATTTTCCCTCATTCTGACAAGAGTTCATCTGCATACAAAAAGGACTGTTGTGTCAAGATTTATGTCCAGGCTAATCCATTTCTTTTGCTGTGTCAGAAAGCCCATTATCCATATAGATATGGTGAATCTTATCATTTGCACTGCATCCATTATGGTATTTCGTGCAAATGGACTTGAATTTATATAAGAGAAATTGTTATCTACAATAATTGTAACCAGTATTGCACTATAGATAGGTTTATCTCTTAATAACTGCAATTATAAGACATGTTAACACTTTACACATATGTTCAGGGATTCGTGACATCAAATGGTCTTTTATAAGAGTAAATTTTGCTAGTGTTTTACTGGCCAAAGATCAATGACATGAATTTGCTTAAGTTTTAAAAGATAAATAATTTCAGGGTCTTTCCCAGCAAATATTTTTAGAAATCAGTTTTTCCTTCTTAATCATTTAAGTTTCTAATAACATAATTATAATGACATTGTCTGCTTTTAAATCTTTTTGCTTGAGCCTTCCGCAACCACATGGACATTTTGGGACTTTCTCTCTTTTTAGAACATTCAATTTAAAAAGCTGTCATTATATATTTTTGTAAAAATGTATTAGGTATTTTATTTGTGATTCTAAAAATATAAACAAGCAATCTTGTTAAAAATGTTAGCATCAGTCATTGTTCAATTACTGAGTAAAGCAAACAGGAAGTGATTTTATTTCAATTAAGTATTGATATTTGTGTTTTGATATGGTTAAAACTAGACATTTCCTTTGCTTAAATTGTCAATTTATTTGCTTAATTTGTGACATAGGGTTTAGAGGCCTTGTTTATTCTTTCTCTGAAGTAATAGAAAAAGATGACAGAAGTATATTGATCTTTTTTTCTAAAATGACCCAAAGTCAATCAATATAAACTTCTGTTCGAGAGACATCTGTGGGATCTTTTCTATGATGTTACATCAAAGGAAGATGTTGCTATAATTCCACAGTCTGCCAAAGTCTTGGATTAATATACAAAATAGATAATAAGTCATTGACACGGAATCAAAGTCATGTCTTGGAGCTTTAAAGTATACTTCTAAGTCAAGTTTCAAGTAAGCTGAACTCAAGTCTTAGGTACAAATTTGTGTGAAAACTAACATAAAAGAAGAAGACTGGAAAAACTTCCAACTTGAGAAATACATAAGTGATCAAATTAAGATCTAGTAACTTTTCCTAGTTTGAACTTATTTGACACTCTCACACCAATGGCAGCAGAACAGCACCTCTGGTTCAAGTCCTGAGTGATTTTCAGGGCCAATCACTGCAAATCTCATCATCGTTATAGAGACCAATAACAAATTAAATTGTGCCACATTTAAAACTCCTGAATAAATTTTACTTTTAGACTACTTCAATTTAAAACTATAAAAAACAACACTACAATAATAATGAAACAGAAGGTTAGTTCATAGCACAAGCTCAATTTGTCCGCCCTCTGTCTTTGTAATTATCCATCAAAAAGCACTGTTTTATCCAGCTTGTTTTTAGAAAAATCACAGGCTAATTCTCGTGCAAGGATTGTAGAACTGTAACAGATGAAGTGTACATTATTTAATCAATCTAAAACATCTGTGTTTCCCTAAATTTGTAAAGTTTTCAAGCTGTTTATAATTATGTTCACGGTAAAAAGGAACAAAATCTGTGGCGCTACCTGTAAGCATTCACATGTCTTCTAGAAAAAGGTATGGCCTGCTTGTTTTGGAAAGACTAAGCACAGAACACAAAGGAAACAATAAATTGATGATGTTTAAAGGAAACTGCTGAGTTTGTTAAAGGGAAAACAAACTTTTTTGAAAGATTTCCACATTCAATTAAATGAGACAAAATCAAAATATGAGTCAATTATCAATGAGTGATATCAAAACAGTAAAGAAACATTAGCATACCAATACAGATAAAATTTTCCACATTGTCAACTCTGAGAGAGATGTATAAGCCAGTTTCCATGCTGTGCAATGTTTAGCTTTAGACATACTTTTTTGTTTTACCAGAATCATTAAAAAAATCATTCAGTTCATCAGGAACTTTAAACACATTTCTGTAGCTGTTTAGTGCCACAGGCTCCCCCACAGCCAATTAATCTCTCTCATAGCCAATGACAAATATTAAAGCATTGTGTGAAATTCTCTTGAAAAATTGTACATAGTATTTGCTACAGCAATCTGTGTCTTATTACAGTCACGTTTTCCCAGTCGTGTGTGCTCCCAAAGCTGTGTCCTGTACAGTTTTTTTTCTTTCTTTTTTTTTATTAAATCACATAGTGTATACCAGGTTGAAACACAATTAATTCTGTACTGGAGCAAAGTAAGCTGTCTTGCAGGAACAAAATATCACTAACTGTCCTGAAAAAAATATAGAAGAGACTCCAGTGTCAGAACATAATGTAAACATGAAATCCACTTCCACTGTTGAAAGGTTACGCATATGATTAGACATTCTTAAGGTGAAAAACTGTATAAAACATGAAATTAGGACGAAAAATGAAAATGGACAAAATTGAATTTGGTAAAAAAAAAAAATATTCAGGGGAACACCTAGCACTCTTATCAATTATTAAAAAAAAATTAAAAAAAAACATCTGGAAATTGCTGAATGTACTTCTCATGTTTAAAAGTTAAGTGTTCGTTTTGTCTCATTAAGGTAGTTATACTAAAGTACAAGTTATTACACTTTATAATTGGCTCAAATTTGACCATTTAATTTTTGAGAAGCATGCCTTCCAGTTGAGCTTATCTAATGTCTGGGATTCTGGGATGAATATGCTGATTTTTGTTGTTTCTTGCCTGGGATTTAACATTAAATGAAAAGAGAATCACCCATTTTCAAGAAAAGACCTTTCAAGTGACATAATAACATGGTGCAGAGATGGATGTCAAATTGTAAAAAAAAACAGCTGGTTGTTAACTGCTTTTTATAAAACCACTTAAGAACCATAGTGAACACTGGAACCACTTTGGTGGTAAAACTCGACTAACCGTTTCAAACAATGCTAAAAGGGAAAATTCACAATACCTTCAATAAATGTCATCTTTCTTTTGAAACATAATGTAAGCCTGTTATAAAAATTATATATAAAAGGTAGAGTAAGTAAAGCAAGCAACATATATTTTCCATAAGAACATAAAAACTATTTATACAAAGTGGCATAAGGTGAGATCTTCATTCAAGAGTAATACTGTGTAAATCTTGAACAAACATTTTTTAGTTCATACTTCAACAATAACTTTATTTTTTAAGTTTACATTTCATATAAAATTATTCTATCGATGACTTGGTTTGTTTTATGCATATTAAACTAAAGTACAGTACGCAATGTATTTTCATAATTTTAACACTTCTATTAGTGCATTTTAGCCATTTTAACGAAAGCAAAATAAAGTGAAAATTTACTTCCATTGATATTTTGAAAAGTTTTGGGCTAATACTTTAATATATGTTGTTCCATCCATCCATGCATGCATACATGCTTTCCCTGAGGGTTACTACAGACATTCATACCCTTTTAGATCCTAAATCTTTTTAGGATCTAAAGGATTTAGGATCTGCAATTAGCCTAGTATGAATATTTTTAACTTAGGAGTAAATTGGAGCATGTGGTTGCTTTGGAACTGAAGACTTATTCTGTCTCAAAAAAACTGTTATGATTTAGATTAACATAAAAAGGTTTCTTCTCATTACACTAAAGAACAGTAACAAAATATGTGGTTTAAAGCAGGTTATTTAAGTTGTGCATCATGAAGACTAAAGTTTTATGATGGTGATGAACATCATTTTGTTAACAGAAAATGTAGGACAGAAAATCTGTTACACTTTTTAGGGATATATTCCTATATTCCAACTGTACAAATGCTTGTAGTATATTCTGGTAACTGGTTTGGGGGTTAGCTGGGAGATCTGTCTATTTGTAGCTCAAATAGTTTTTCTGCAGTACCCTGAGCTTTAGCCCTTCTGAACCTAATTATCTGAAAAGTGAAAGTAGACAGCAAATCATTAGGTTTCATTTGTTTATACAGCTGGAAAGGTTTCTTTTGAGGACAATTATATCCCAGATCTTTTTTTTTTTTTTTTTCCACAGAGCAAATCACCACCTGGCATCTAAGCCTTCTTAATATCCACGCCTCCTGGATCAGCCCAAGCTGTGCCAAAAACTCATTAGAAAATCCACTAAGCAGAAATGAGTGTCACGGGACAGTAGGAATAGAGAGTAAGCGATACCACAGACTTTACAAATTTTAGTGAGCAGAGACCTCACATACATACAGAGGCAGTATTTTTTAGCACACTTGAAATTGCACCAGTCTCTTTGGGCAATACACTTGGGTAAGCACTAGTGTAGTGACAAAAAGACTTCAAAGACTGATCCTCCAGGAAACAGGCTGTATCAAAGGCAAGGGCCATCATAAAACATCTATGTTAAGACCTGCACTGACACATAAAACACCCTTACACATCCTATAAATCAGAAGTACAGTTCATCAGTACTGCCTGTCTACCAGTGCATATGTAATGAGGCAGCTATGGTCTGCAAAGCAGAAGTGTTAACACGCTTGAATGCACTAATTAAAGGGATCACTGTAAATCATCTTTGCGGCTGCTTAGCGGTCGAACCCTCTCCTATGTTCTGACCTTTGCCAGTCAACTATACTCTTTGCACCCTCCTTCAAGACTAGTTCACTAGATTCAGGCTAACAAGCTATTAGACTGTCCAGATGGCTACGGTGGCAGAGGAAACAGGCTTAAACGAGGCTGGTTCATTGTTGGTGTGGACTTTGTGTGTGGCAAGATGTCTGAAGCCATTTTTTCCTCCCTGGGAGCTGTCTCAATCTCATGGTTGCATGCTGATATGAAGTGAAAAAGAGAATTCCATGCGTTTTCCTTGAAGTTATTTCACAGGCACTTATAATCTCTTTAGAGGAAGGAAAAAGCAAGCTGATGCTTCTGCTCCTGTAGTGCTCCCTCTTTCCCCCATCACAGGGACTCCAGAAAGAAAGCAAACTGGAACAAAGACACAATTGGGACAAGCACAAAAATAAATATTATTTAATCAGGTTTGTTTGCCAATCTTTCACTGGAGGTGTTTACTTCTTCCCTTTAAGACAGGCAAGAGCTCTGGCATAAGCAACTTGCTTATCTATTTTACCCAAGTTAAGAGGTAATGCCACTCTTCCTGGGAATGTGCAACTTCAGATGCTGTTTAATTATCATCTCATTAAGACGTGTCTTCTGGACTTAAAAACTAAATTGGAAGAGGCATTGAAAGTCATTATTTAAATGACCAGTTGAATTTGATAATTAAAATGAGGTGTGGGAAGGAAATGAGGAAGCCAGTTGGATTCTCAGGAGGAAGTTGGACCAAACCTGGTGCTGGCTAACCTTTTCCTGTGAGATTGTCTAGCGCATAGTGTCTCAACATGCTCCCACAGCTGCAGGCTCAGTAGGAGACCCCGGCACTAGAGTACCAATTCAGAGCCAACTTAGATGATTGATTAATGAAAATAAGACTGGCTAAGCGCATGGAATGCTGAATTTCTTGCCAGAAGAACTAATTGGTGAAATCAAACAATTCTGCAAGAGGGATGGTGGGTTTCAGTGAGTTTTGCAAGCATTCTACCAGTGTTGTGGTATGAATATATGTTGAGTAACATGAAGGAACAACACAAAATGATCAAACTGGGGAGTCAGTTTTCCACCCCCCAAGGAAGTCAGAGTTCTTGCCTTAACAGAGAGAGACCCCACTGCCTGTTTCAAAAAGCCCGTCTACGTGTGTTTTCTGAAAGGACAAGGGGAGATTGAAGTCAACCCTCCGCTGTTACATCTCTGAGGTTTCAAGAGAGGTAGTCACAATCTTGTAATGGCTTACTTAAGTAAGGGTTTGCCAGCTTTGTGTACAGTTTGTTTGTAAGGCTTTATATTTTTCCTGCTGAGTTGCACTTTTTCTCTCCTTTGGTTTCAGAATGCCAGCTTGATTTTTAAAAAGCTCATGGGCATTAAACATGGCCACTGCGATTGATAATTTATGAATAGCTGAGAAGCTAAGAGCAGGGCCTCTGTTTACAATTTTATGATAGAAGTGTTTTGTGAAAAAGAGGCTGACTTGTGTAAAGGCTAGCCTTATTCAGAACTCAAGGGTGCCATGACTGATGACGAACAATCAGTGCAACAAGCTGAAAAGCATATTTAAAGCAAAAGCACACCAAGTATGCCACAGCACAGTGCTTCATGCATATTATGTTTTTTGAAGAACAAAGTGAATAGATAGCGCTGAAGTGCAGCAAGGCAGAACGGATCTTTGGACTTCTGCTAAGGGTGCAATTGTCTTCATTTTTTTGTTTCATTCCACATCTCTCGGTAAAAGTTTGAAAGCTTACCCATGTGTGGGACATGATGACCTTCAGTGGCATTTTACAAATGGCAAGAAATGGCTTAGATTATCTTTGCACCTCTTTAATGGAATTTCTTTGTGAAAGGTTTGTGTTAGGTTCATAAACACAACTATCATACTCTAATTTTAAAATTAAAAAAAGGATTTCTTACAGATCAGTATCAGGCACTTTGCCACAGATAGTGGCAGGACATAAAGTGGTCTGGGTACCATTTAACCCGCATGACACACTCCCTGATTCACACAGGCTGCCTGACAGAAACACTAAGTGAACTGACAGACAGTGACTCGTGGCAACATAAAGTCTCATTACAAACAGGAGGAGAGAAACCCCACAAAAACATCCCAAATTCTTTGGACATATGAAGATATAGGTTGGATAGTAAGGATGTTCTGCACAAAATAATTTCTCTTTAACTGAAAATAGAATCACCTCTAATAAGAGTCAGTGAGAGAAATGTAATGAATAGAGGCAAAAATGGTCCATCTTGCAAGACCTGAGTGGGTGTGTTTGACTTTTTCAGATCAATAGCTCCTACAACCAAGCCATGAAAGAAAATTTGTGAAGCATAAAGGGCAGACATGTTGGTTTAGTTCCAAGTGCCCAACCCAATTCTAGTAATTTTTCAATATGATTCTTTTGGCAATTAATTTCTATTATTTTGTCATGCAGGTTTGCAGCTCTTTGCTTATTGTTGTGTTTTGTAGTGTTTACTAATCTAAATTTTCTTTTTTTTTTCTGTGGTGCTTTTCACCTTCCTTACACAATTACATTTCTGTATGCGTTTCAGTAACTGTTCAGCTTCCTCTCTGGCCCCCTTTACTAACTCCACACATACATCCATGCACATGTGCTCAGACACGCGCACACTCTGTGCCACAGTGCCAGCTGTGTGATGAGCCAGGGGGCTGATAAGCAGTGGTCAGCTTCTCTCCAGATGGCAGCCTGAGCATCAGCTGCCTGCGGAGGAAGGTGGGCTTGTGTGTGGTGTTGGTATGGGAAGAGATTACAGCCTTCATGCAATTCCAGGTGAAAATGGGCGCACACAAAAGAAAATCAATTGTCAGCGGCATGCTAGGGTGTGACTGCTTGAGCCACTGATCGACAAACACAGACAACTCTGTGCTGCGTGGTTACCAAGAGTGACTTTGTTTAACGGGTTGGGTTTCATGGAATCAGTTTTTGAAGTGATGTGCTTGCCATCTCCTATGACATTCCATTGTGGTGTTAGGCTAGTGCATAGGTGTCCAGCTCAGATATGTTACTGCTCCAACACAGCTAACTCAAATGGTCCATCTAACTTCGACCATTTAAATTAGCTACTTCAGCATGTTAAAGTTTTGCAGAGGCCTGTTAATGAACCATCATTTGATTCAGTGTGTTTTGAAATGACGCCTGGTAAAAAAACAACCTCTTTTTTTTTTGCTTTGCTTTGTACAGCTAGTTTGGATCCTCAGATGTTGAGAAACGATTGCTTGCCAGTTGCTAATGTTTGGCCACGGTCTATGTAATGCGCCAGTTCGATGCTATGAAGCTTACAGGGCATTTCCTGCACATTGAATTACCATTCCTGACTGGGAAGAGAGAAGTGCCAAGCTGAACAAGATGGCTGTTAATGTTAATTCAATATTTGGAAGTGTGGACTACATGACTTTAGTCACTTCATCAGCTGCCATTGCTAAAACTGCAGGTAGTCTACTATTTGAAAACATTGTGGAAAATTGACAACATTTTTCAAACTCCTTCTGTTTCCTGATTGACCCACTTGAAATTCATTCTGAAAAATTTTGCTCAATGGGAGAAATCCCAGATGGATCACTGAAGGAGGTGATAATTAAGCGGAATTAAGTAGTTAAGTAAAGGCCAGACAAGCAGAACTAGAAAAAGAAAAAAAACCCATTCCTTTAAGGACTGACTTTCAACCCCACTAGCTTAGTTGAAGATGCCTCAGTTTGAATTGCCTCTGTGATCTAAACATGGACAATGCTGCTTGTTCAGATTAATCACACTGGTTTTGTAACCACATGATTGTGTCAAATTACATCCTCCCACATTATTTGCCTCATCGTGAATCATCAATGTGCCATCATAAAGCAGTATGTGATATGACCCTAATTCCTTTCATCTAAAAAGGCTGTTGTTTAAGCCAATGTGCTCAGTCACAGTCTTTGCTTATTTCTGTGGGTATTCACAGCAGGGTCTAAATGAGGGGCCAAGGTGAGGGAAAAACTCTTAAAACACCCAGTGTTTTCAAAATTTTCTTGTAGAATTCCTCAGATCTAACTTTTTAACATATAATTAAGAAGTGTTACTATGTTTCTTCATTAAAAAAAAAAAAAAAAAGACTGCTTGCAAATTATCTAAGTAAAAAAATAGAGATTAATTGAGTTCCATGCAAAGGACTCAAACCATTTTCTCAGATGCCTACCCCCTCTTGAATACCCCCTCCTCTTAAATTTGAATCCTAACAAGGGCTAAACTCTCTCAGCAGCTCCTACATCCACTTCAGACAAGGCTTGTTTTCTTAGAGCTGTCGGTGGGAAAAGCCAGTGCCGGCTATGGAGGGTCTCCAAGGGACTTGTATGAGAGGCGTATAAGAGAAAAGGCAGTGGGGGAGTCAGAGTGGAAAGTGAACGTTTGGGAGAGAAAGGAGGGAGGTAGGAAAGAGAGACCCCTTGTGCATAACAATGAGGATACCATTCAATTAGCATCGCTTTATGGCCCCTGATGTTGATTACCTCAGACAGGCCAGCAAGTCCCATCCTTTTACTGATTAAAACCAAGAGGAGCCCAGCAACGAGACACCCGTAAGGATTGGTCAGACGTTGGAAGCTTTCTAATTTCTGTTTCATAAGTAAGGAGAAACAAGGTCAATGTATGCAGTGAAATATAGCCCACTTATATTTGTCACTCTTACCACCAGGTAACAGGATGTAAATGAAACACAAGCTGAAACAGTAGTCACTTTGTCTTTTTATAATGGCCCTGATACATATGTCTTATATAATTCACCTCTGCAAAGAAAAGTGGCGCTCAACATGTGATTATTTGCACTCAGAAATGTCATTACCCCCCACAGAGTAATCAGGCTGGCTTCCAGACAAACTCTGTGCTGATTGCAAAATGTGTCAACCATGCCAGTCCTTGATGATGGGCAGCCTATGCAAGAATTATGGCGGATTATTCTCAAATTAGAAACTGGACGCAGTTCAAAGCTCTCCAACTCCAGCTAAACGAGGACAAAGGGCAACAGTAATCTTATGTACCACTTAAAAGCAAGCTTATGTAAAGAGTACTGCATAGAGTTTTACAGAGGAAATAAAATATTCCTGGACATTACTCTCTGCTATGTGATGTAATACTTTGCTCTACTACATGTTGTTCAGGATAAAGTTGCTTGGGGCTACAAAAGCTTCAGAGATCTTCACTGTCTTGCACCACTAGTTTGGTGGCATCCAGTGGCCGCTAGTAATTCATAAGAGCATGCATTATTGTATTTATTTGTCTTACAAATAAGACAGGTAAATGTAATAAATACTTATTTACTTAATGTTTGTCTCAGTCCTTGTTAATGATGTTGTGCAACAATAGGTTTGCTTTCACTATTATTAAGTAAGAGTTGGTAACAAAATTAGTAATTTAATGAAATCAACTTTTCTGTAAAATGTAGGAATTTATTAAAATATTTCATTATCCATCCATCCATCCATCCATCCATCCATTGTCTGCCGCTTATCCGGGATCGGGCCGCTGGGGTAGCAGTTTCAGA
>CAEFZX010022640.1:0-60679 GCA_903066825.1 Alfaro cultratus | reverse complement strand
TGTTCTTCTTAGGCCTTCTAATGAGCCATCATTTGATCCAGGTGCGTTAAACCAGGGAGAGAACTAAAACATGCAGGATGCCGGCCCTCGAGGACCGACTTTGGGCACCCCTGGTCTATAGTAATAAACTAATGCATATAAACAAACCCCAACAATTCTATCCAGAAAAATTAATAAACAGCTAGCATTATGCCAGAAGCTTGATTATGGCTACCAAAAGTGTTTGGTAGAGGTATAGTTTGCTACATGGGGCCTGTGTTTACATTTAAGCCAGTATGTAGAATTTTGTTAATAAAAACAATAAGTGTGACTTGTACATCCTATTCTTCATCTTCTCATCGGCACTGCAGGTTTGTATCTTCACTTCAGTTATCAAAGAAACATAAAATAAATAAAAATTAAAACAGTGATTGTCTTCACAAGAAAACAAAACCTTTAAAATTACTCAATAATTGTTAGAAACAAACAATAAGAAATAAAGTATTAAGCAACTTAACAAGTATTACTTCATTGTTTGATTCCTCCATCATCAAATAATATCCATCTGCACTGCGTTCTGAGCTGGCATGAGTTACGCTGCCACCTCTCTGCTCCAACCGTATCAGAACTTGCGAGCGCACCAGACGGGCTTTGTTTGATTTCTCTGGGAATTGAGCCGAGAATTCCAAAATTGGACCCGGCAAAAGTACAAAGCAGATCAATAGCAGCAGAGCTTGTGGTGGTGATTGTGGTTTTAGTCACTGCAGTTCAGCTAAATCACATTTTTCACAACATAAATATCACTGCATTGCAATATCAGTACATTGCATCTGTTGTTTCTTGTGTGGATGTTTGAGTCCGTGATGACATAAAAATGGTCAACTTTTACCTTCCATCCTGCCTGGTAATTGTGTAGCCAAACGCCGGATTGTTGATGAAGCTGACGTTAACTCCAACCAGCGGGGTTCCATCCGAGGTGACCACCTGCCCACGAATGACACAAGCATGGCTGTGCAGGAGAAAACAGAAACATGAAGACTTTTAGACCAGGTATACTGAGGAAAATAAAAACAAGACTTGTCAACCTCTATGTTTCTGTGGCTTCCAGCAAAATACCATACTTGTGTAGCGCTTTAGTGTTTGCTGAACTCATGTTTATAATTATTGCTTTGGAGTTAGCACAACTAACTTTTTAGTTAGCGATGCCCACCAATACTATTACTGATTTTTTTAAAGGACTATAAAACAGAAATAATGTGCTGCAGGTTCTTATGTACAACAGAAAATGAAGGGGATAAGCCAAAGCATATGACCCCTACTTTTATTTAATTCATTTTAACCAGAAAAAAGCTCAACAAACATGCTCTCAGTAGATTCTTTACAGGCCATATAGTGAAAGTTTACAGTACAGATTCACTTAACCCTAAGCCAGAAGTTAAGCTTTTTTAACTCTTTAAGTACAAGGGTGCTTTCAGGTGTTTTCAACATTAAAATTCCTATCCAAACAGGACCTCAGTTAAATTAACTCTAAATCCAGGAAGCGCTCTTACAGACAGCTGGCTCTTTACACCTTTAAAATTGTTTTCTTTCATCCAGAATGGAGAGATAATGTGATAAGAAAGCTTTACTTTGCCCCTGCTCTAATTAAAAAAAAGGATTTATCTTTCACATTGCAGAATGCAGTTGTAAAAAAAAAAAGAAAAAAAAAAAGGACTGCAGATTGCGGGACTCGCTTGGCTGATTATCGAGACCTCGACAGATTCCCAGTCTAACAGGTCTCAAGAAGCTTCGTAAATTAGATCTGATCATCAGTCCCCCAATCGATCGTGGGAAGTCATCCAAACTCACCTCCTAATCTTACTAAAGTGATGAGATGAGACCTTGCTGTCTCACATCTCCCCTCCCGTCAGCTCTCGTCTCCATCATTATCAAGACCCAAGACATGGTTGACCGTAGTTTCTGTCGTCGTTTGCGGAAAAAAAAGCTGGTCCCCTAATAAATGCTGTACTGTCACTTCTTCATCAGACCATGGCTATTTTTAATATGTTTGGGCCTTAAACACTGCCACGCACTGGAAACAATTAACACCAGCATGTTAGGAGCTGCCCTCAACATGTCCTTACCAGAGGCAAGATCATTCACCCCACAGTAGCCCAGTCCCTAGGAACCCAGTTTTATGTTAATTAGGCCAAGTCTCCTTGAGAGGACCTTGGATGTCCACTAGTGCAGCGTAAACAAGGAGGAGGACACTGCTATAAATGATTAAGCTCACACCTAAAGAATTTTCTGAACTCATTTACATATAATAACCAATAAAGAAAACCCAGTCAAATTCGGGGTGCCTGATTAGTCATTCAAGGTGTGAGTTTATTGAAGGGATTTGTTTGAAAAGCCAGCCATCCATGTTTTCTTGAGATGAAGCTGTAAAAGTGGAACTATCTCGTCCCAGGCTGTGTGAAGCCCATAGGAAAATGATCCCTTGCTGTCAAGAGAAATGATTTAAATATTCACATCAAAATGAAGAAGGAAGAAACATTGGAACTTTACTGGAGAAATTTCCAGCTGGCATGATATAAAAAAATATGTTACATATTTGGTGTCACCAATATGTTGTGACAGTATAACATGAGACAAATAATCTGTGAAAAAAATCAAGCTCCTTTTGCCTCCTCCCTGTGGTCCTATTGTCTTCTGCAGAAATACATCACTTGGTCAAAAACCACCAATCAGAGGAATGAGGAGGGTCTTAGCACTGTCAATAATGCTCTTCTACACCGTGCAGCTGTATTAATGTCAGAGAAACAACGTACCATTACAGGAAAACTGCTTATCCACCATAATCTATGGCCTTGCTAATTATCTCGCACATTCACAGTAAGTTTTGGTGTAGTGAACAAGTTGTGCTGTAGAAAAGAGCAAGGGGAAGGCATGAGCAGTGCATACACGAGAATGATTGACAGTGTTAAGAACTTCCTCTGACTGAGCTGCGTATTTCTGCAGAACCACAGGGGGGGAACGAGAGGAGTAAAAAAAAATAATTCTGTTTTGTCTTATATTCTCAAGGTGTACTGAAGGTTTTAACAAATATGTAAAGAATATTTTTTTCCATAAAAGTTATATCTTTTATGATCCTTATAAAATTAAGAGCAGCGTCTTGATGTTTTCATCTTCGCAGTTAAGCATCAGTGGGTGAAAATCTGAGATTTTTCTTTTCCCCATGAAAACATTTTTTCCAACATTTTTCCCCTTCTCAATTAATATATTAAATTCCTGTGACATTACACTGTACATTACTTCCAAAACGTTTGTTTGATTTCAGACTTTTCAAAATTTTTTTAAAAGAAATGCGTATGAATGTGGCCAAATCTTCTACAATTCACCCTATGATAATTTTTCAACAAAATGCCTATAATGATACTCAAACCGAGTGAAATAAATCTGTATTTGTCTGACGCCACAAAACAGAGTTCCAATGTACAATTTTAATGTTGACATTTTCTGTATATTTGTATGGGCAAAAAAGGATGGACGCCATTTTCAGACAGTGGGTAAGGACATAATGTGAAAATGTAAATATTTTCTCTATTTTTCTTCCTATTCTTGCTCAGACAGGGACGATACGTTCCTAACCTATGCAGAAACCTTGAGTCTCACTTAAGATAATTGTAATAAATTTAGCAAAAGAAAAACTATTATTGATGACGGTTTTGTCAGCATGAACAGTAGAAAAAGTCATACAAAAACATATTGTTAAGAAATTTAGAGTTCATTCCCTTTCATCAGAATACAATAATGAAGGAAGGGCACATTTTTTTTAATAATTGTAGTGCAGACACCATAAAAAAAGCTTGCCAGAGGTAAATATAGAACTTTAGACTAAGCCTGATAAATACCCCCATTACCATGCACGCAACAAAAATATCATTATCTACACAAATGACTTGATTACAGGGTGAATCCTGATGCAAATGTTAGCATGTCACCGTGGATCCCTTCCTCTCCCTCGCTGTATGTTACTCGCTCAGAGTGTAAATGGAAAACACTTTGGACTAATTTCTTTTCTGCAAACAATGCTACTAAAAGGCATTCGGACAGACTACAACGGTTTTATTTCCGACATTAATAGCTTAATGCTAAAAAGAATAGCTCTAAATAAAATTAGAAAAGCGCCAGCTAGCAAATGGAGCGGATGACTTCAGCCCCGCTATTAGAAACCAACCATCAATCTCTGTCCAAACTGTTCCATAGACAAAGTCCCTGTTTACTATTCTGGTCAGCATCGACTGCTGGGCCTCGGCAGCCTGTTGTATTATGTGTCATGGTGGGGAATCAAGACATTTCATGCAGTGGCAGATGCTTTTTTCAGTGGCACCTCTGCAGCTTTTTGTGGATGGAAACATCAGAAATAGCAGTCCAACACGTCTGCTAGCATGAGGAAGTGGCCAGCGGATCAATAGAAAGGTGATCACGTGAGCAAGGAAAGCATATCACAAAGGAAAGATGCTGAGGCTAGGCCTGTCTGAAGCCCCCTCTGCCACCTCGTCATAACTATTCAGATCTGTCAGTGGGTGGGGGAATGAATACCAAGCATGAATAATAGATTATCACCGATATTTTTAGGTGTGCCGAGGCCCCCACGATCTTGCAGCTCATCTCTGGATTCTTCATTTTACTTATTTATGGCCGCATCTTGTGTGAGAGACAAGAGTATTACTCAACCTTCCATGCCTCTAACTCTGTCCGGGTACGTACTGCAAAATGCTGAGTGCTTCTTGAGAGCCAGAAAAATGTCAATGAGAGAAAATGTCAGAGCGCTTCCGCTGAAGTAACAGCTGACGTTGTCGCAGTGCATTAAAAAATAAGACCAAAAAAAGATGCATTTTATGTTTTGAAGCACTGAGTTGAAGAAGAACTTCTTCACATTTTGTTATACTTTAACTACAATGACCACATACCTGCCCACTGAAAAGGAAATTTCACAATTTTAACTTTTTCGTACAGTTTGTGGAGGTTAGGGACCATAAAGTAATAGCAAATAGGAGAAATATACAAATACTTGAGAGCCCTTCTAAAGATGTTTTTTACTGCCTATTTTAATAGTTCAAACATCAGATAAATCTTAATAGGCATAAATTCACACAGTGGAAACTACAGTCTTCCTTTTTTATGCTCTTAGCCAATTGACTGCTTTGCAAACGCCAGCCAATAGCATGCCAAGTAGCATTACGCTAAGTATTTTAGCTTCTCATTTTCTTCTGAATATTTTGCAACGCACTACAAAAAAAATCCAGGAATGGATTTTCCATGAATACTGAACCTCAAATAGGTGGGTGTCATATTTCTTTACTCCCCCTCTATCCTAACACCCTTAAAGAGTCCTGTATTGTGTTGCAAAAAATATATCTCAATCTTTGAATTCCTCATGGAGCTCTGTAAAAAAAAAAAAAAAAAACATTATCTGAAAAAAAATAAATAAATAATTATTTAACTAAAAAATCTACCTCAACATGGCTATCCAACTAAACTCTCTGAGTTAAACAGAGATCTGTAGCTCATTTCACATGACTGAACTTCATGGAAGAATGACCAGAAGAAACCCACCGTTGGAAGAAAAAAAAAAAAAAAAAAAAAGCATAGAGAAACTCTGTTTGCGGTTTGGCAAACAACACACCTGTGTAAGAAGGTCCTCTCGTCAGCTGTGACCAAAGCTGAACATTTTGGCCAACAGGCAAAAGCTATTTCTGGCAGAAAAGTTACTTAAACTTGCTTAGTATCATGCTTTTCTTCAGAGGGAAAAGAAAAGCTGGTTGAAGTTGATAGGAAGATGGATTGAGGTAAAACAATACAGGAGGAAAACCTGTTAGAGGTTGCCAAAGACTTAAAAAAGAGGCAGAGGTTCATCCTTAAAAAGGACCATACTGTGAAGCACGGCGGTGGCAGCATGATGAGCCAAAGCTTTTATATTTCAAGCATTTCTCTCTAAGTGAATACTTTTGATTATAAAGATGTTTAAGCCCATGGTGTTTCCAACCACAAACAGACATAAGAATATTACCAGCAAGAAAACAACAAAGAATAAAATAGCTTTTCTTCACATAAAACATTTAAGTGTTTACACTCTTATCTTATTCTTTTCTGAGTGTATATTAAATCTCATCTTTGTCTTCTACATTAGTATAATATACAAAGATGACAGTGATGCATAATAAAGTAGTATGGAAATGAGCAACTCTGTCACGCATGTGATAAAAGATGAAAAGAAAAAGAGACACTAGAAAACATCGGAGAAATCTTATGGGATTCTGACTGCCATCCTGCCTGATTTAAAAGGTTCTCAAATTCAACAACTGGGGTGTCATGAGCTCTGCCTGTAGGAGTGAGCCACAGATGGATTACAGTAGAAGTAATCACAATACATGAATATGAGATGCCTTTCTTGCTGAGGGAACGCTGCCTCCTTTTCTTGCCACATTCCATGTTTGTCCATCATCATTTGTCCATCATCCTTGCAGCAATGCATGCCAACACTCTTTGCCAATTTGAGCCCCCCACTGAATGCAGCTGCTTCCCCATAACTTTATATGTGAATGAATTTCCTTTTCTTTTTTTAAAAAATAAATTAAAAAATAAAAGTGCTGCAATAGTTGTTTTAAAAAAATGCAATTATTGTTTTAGGATTTATGAATCTGTTCAAGAGCATGTCACTGCAGCAAAATGTGGTGCTAGATAACAGTTTATCCAGGTCATAACAATGCAAATGTGTAAATCTGCTCCTGTTTGTTGCTGCTTTACTGATTTGAAAAGCAATCCAGCTTAGAATGGAAGAGAACCAATTGTATCACACATTTTTTTAGTCAATTTTAAACTGAATGCAAATAGGCTTAAATCCTAATGCGTTATACTTAGCGAGGGACTAAATAAACATGAGCTGCTGTAGAAGCTGGAATTCGCAGAACTCTACTAATGCAACAAAAATGTATATGATGTATAAGACAAATAGCTCTGTGAATTTAGGGGAAAAAAAGCCTTTTAAGCTTGGGTGTTATCCGATGAGAGTACATTGTCACTCACTTTCCGTCGAAGGGGTTAGCTCCAGGGATGGTGTGTGTGCTGTCCCTGCCCACAAGGAAGCTCACTCGGTCGTAGAACGTCTGCAGGTTGCTCTGTGCAGAGGACATCTGCGTCTCTTGGATGATGTCCAGGGGGTCGGGCGAGCCCACGCATAAAGAGGTGGTGTGACAGGTTGCCTGAAGACAGCAGTCTGGATCCATGCAGTCCACCAGGCCATCTGAGAAGGTTAAACAAGTCACAAGCAAACAGATTCACAAAAAAAGAAGTGTGGTTCACACCTGGCAAATGCAGAAAAGCGTACACACACTGAATAAAATATGCTTTTTTAAAAATATGCTATTTTATTCAGTGGGTAACACTGAGTGCTAATATAAAGCTAAATACTATACTTATGCTGGAGTTTAGGAGTAGAGACGTATTGATAAGTCATCTCCAGACCAAAATTGTGGACAAATTTCAGCTTCAGCAACTCAAAGTAAAAAATTAGCTCCTATGTTAGCCACCTAGCAGAAGCTTGTCCAACACAAGGCCAGAGTTACGGATGAAGCTAAATACAGGGCATTCCTGGAGGGAAACCTTTTAGAGGTGGCAAAAGTGAAACAGTAAATGTTAAATGTTTTCAAAGTTACAATAAATGTAAATAGATTCTCTATTACCACAATAGAAGAAGTGTGCCCATCCCTGGTAGTTAGGTGTAACAAAACAGCTTACAGAAGTGGAAGCAATGTTATAAACATTTGCAAAATAGCATAATATGCAGAAGATACATTTCCCTCTCAGTACATTAGATAACATTACTAAAAATGAGTGTTTCTATGTAATGCACTTTACTTTGCTAAAGTGGGTCATTAGCGTCTCCTAACCATTGCTTTCAGGGGTATATCTGGCCAGATGGGGTGATAAAAATAAACTGTGCTGTCAGGAGTCAGTCAAATCCCAGGCAGTACCCTGCTTTTGCTGTTGAGAGCTGTGTGGCCCCTGTTAAGACAAACAACCCCCTGTATAAATAAGGGAGGCTAGTGCACAGCTCAGGCTGAAGAATCGGGTCTGGAATAAAGAAAGTCACATCTCCCACTTGGAGTAGAGATTGGTGCAACATCCCTGGCTGGTTGGGTGTGTGTGTGTGTGGGAGTGTGTTTCTGCCTCTGCTTGGGGTTATTTAGAGGGAAATGGACTTCCCTGTGGAGATAGAAAATGTTCAAAATCTTAGAGGTTAATAAAATATCGAGGTGAATTTATTAATACTTCCGATCAGGACAATTCAATTCTATTTTATTTGCATGTAAAGATTGCACCGGATGTGTGCATGTAGCTTTCACATGCACAAAATCCCTGCATTATATCCACCTGTTATGGTTCTAAATGGCTAGTTAGCTTCAGAAGAGAAGCATATTTTTTTTTTACCTTTTCTAAGCATTGATTTAGCTTGAATTGAGCAGATAATGCTAATTGTAAGTCAGAACTGCAGTTTTAGCGCTTGTTTTTTCTCAGCTCTGCAGTTTTTCTGCTTCAGTTTGTATTCATTATATGTAAGCTATTTTGTTTTTTAGGACTTGTGTGTAATATTTACATTTTCTTTTGATTTTCACTTTTTTTCTTTTCTTTCTTCCAATTGAATGCAAGCTGGTTCCTGGGATTCAAGGCAGTGAAATCGCTACAGCATCTCAAGACAATTTCAACTTCTATTGGCTCTATATAAATAAAATTGGAATGGCCTACATACAAGGTATAACAGAGCATGGAAAGCTTAAAGCAAGTACAGAATATTTCTCAAGCCCATAGGGGGTGAATTTTATTGTCAAATCGTGTCTGGTTCAGAGTCCGTGTTGGTGTCTGGTCAGTGTCAGAAGGCATTTGTGATTTTACCTCCATCGTTGTCCTTGACATCACTGCAGGCGGTTTCCATAGAGGTGTCACAGCCGGTGCCCCTCCAGCCCAGCTGGCACACACAGTACCAGCCGTTGTTACCCAGAGTGCACCTGCCATTTCCGTTGCACAAACCAGGACAACCCTCTATGAAAAATAGATGAAGACAAAGACCGACGGTCACAACTGAGTCTCAAACAAAGAAAAATTAATGAACAACAAATACTTTAGAACATAATTTGTGCACCAAAATTGCTTTACAAAAAAACTGGTTTGCTGCTCGTACTTTAAGCAGCAATAACGTAATGTTATGTGAAATTTTAAATGGATGAGAGCAGCTCTAATGACCCTTGGCTAAACTTGATTAATTTGATACATCTTTTGTAAAGCTTTCCAATATCCCTTTGTAGTAGAATCAGAGAAGAGGGATCTTTTTAATCAATATTCACTTATTACTACAGCATATTAGCCAGAATGTATGGTACTTTAGCTGTGCAATGAAAGCAGTGGAGTTTATACTGGCCAATTTGAAATAATTTAGTAGGTAATTTTGGATTTCAAGGTTTTTTCTATTAAGCTTTGCAAAAATATCCACATCCCTTCGACTTTTTCACATTACAGCCACAAACTTAAATGTGCTTCTTTAGGACTTCATGTGACAGACCCACACAAGGTAGTGAATGATTGTGAAATGCAAGGAAAATTATATAGTAGTTCTTGAAGTTTTTCACATGAATTTGGTTCAGGCCCCTTTCAGTTAATACTTTGTAGAACTACGTTATGCTACACTTAAAGCCGCATGTCTTTTAGAATATACCTCTGCCAGCTTTCCACATTTAGAGGCTGAAACTGGTGCCTCCTGGTCTTTGTAAAAAACACCAAGCTAAATCAGACTGGATGACGAGCGTCTGTAAATATCACTTTTCAAGTCTTACAACAGATTTTAAACTGGAGTTTAATCTTGGTTTGACTGAGTCATTCTAACACACAAATTAGTTTTAATCTAAGCTTTTTTATTGTAGCTCTGGCAAGAAGGTAAATCTCCACTATTATGTGTTTTGCTACCTCTAAAATGTTTTCTGCCAGAATTGCTTGTATTTAGCTCCATCAATAACTCTATCCCAGTCGTGTGCACATGAATTTATAGTGAAGCAAATTTTTCATTTAGCGCTTTAGCGTTTCTGCTAACTTGAAAAATGCTTAGCACATTTAGCATCTTCTAAATTATCCTTCAAGTAGTTAAGACAGTTATATTCATGCTCTTATTTTGAAGTTGAAGATTATTTAGGCAGTAATTCCTTTTCTTGTTCTCACAATCTCCGGCATGATGCGGTGCAGAAAATTATGTTTATTCTGTACCCAGAATGCACTGCAGTTTAAAATTTACTGATGTCCTGCATGTTTTCTGACCGGAGCCCTACAAATAGGGCAAAAATCAGGAACAGTTGGCAATATCGTTTCTCAACAAATGTAAAACTGAAACCATGACTGAAAGGTCTGTTCCAAAGAATCCCTTGCTGAAACGCAGCTTTGCACGCAGCCGTGTAATACATAACGTGCAATAGACACATGGGTAGCATCAACATGATCGAATTTGTCACTTTAGCACTTTTGCTAAATACCATGTTTTTGCTGTGCTTGGCACAACTAACTTTTAGTTAGTGGTGTCCACTTCTGTTCTATCCTTTTCCGTCTGCTTTATTATCTTTCTTCTCTGTATTGGTGTATAACATGAAATTCCTAAAGAAAAACAACAACAAAAAACAAAGGTTTGTTTGTAACGTGACAAAATCTAAAGCTTTCCAGGAATAAAACAAAAATGGAAAGTAAATGTAGTAGTTTAAAAAGTGGTCTAAATTGTTGTCAGAGAAATGGGTTTTAACAATCAGTAATATCCCCTCAAATAGAGAGATCATGATATCCCTTTAGGAGAAGTTCAAAGCTAAACAAAATGGGTTTTATATAAATTGGAAAAGGTTGTGCTTGGTTGCTTTGAGCAGAGGTCGCCTAGCTGTATTTCTGGGAGCTGAGCCCCAGGGGATCTGAGGCAGGCTGGAGTAGAGAGACAGGTGAAAGATTTCATTGTTTCCTCTCGGATAGGTCTTCGCAAGGGCACAGATCAGACGATTATGATGCCAATTGTTCTACCCTGTTTGACATTTATCTGATACATTATGATATTTATCCCCTCGCTGAGGCAGAGGGTAAAATCTAAAGATATCAAACGCACGGCTCTGTCATAGATTGTTGTGTTAGAAGGATGTCTTGATAGAGAGAATGCTAAGCTGACCCATTTTGTCATCTATCTCTCTTGTGCAGCTTGCTTTTACATCAGACAGAGAGAACTAGACCGGAAAATAGAAGTGGAAGAAAACAGGTAAGGCAGGTGTACTTATAAGGTAATAATTGTAAGGGAGGAAAGGCTGATTGATGGATGAATCAGGGCTGCAATTATATTGTGACATAATTCACAATGTAGCCACAGTCTACAGAATATAAAATGTTAGTTAAAATAGAATAAAGAGCCACACAAAGTAATTAATCCCAAATTTCTTGAGCAAAACTGTCTGCCTCCATTTATTAAAATTTTTCACACAATTTAATTTTAAAAGCTAAAAGTTGCATAGTATCCTTTGTAGTGATTTGCAACCCAAGCTAAAGAAGTTTTATAATATATCTGCTCTTTATAGCTGCAGCATAATCTCATACTGAAATATTTAGAAAAAGCCATCCTGTAATTTGAGTCGATATACTAGGCTTTGGAAATAAGTTTTCAATGAAATCTCTCATGCTACAACAAAAGGGACCTCTAGCAATTTCTCTAAAATAATTCTAAATGAAGCATTTATTCAATATGTGCTTTGCATTTTAGAGACTGGAACCTACCAATTTTCAGCTTGATCTTTTCCTGTTAGGTTGTTTTGACAACAACATCATTTGGTGTTTACCATCTTTACCATCTTTACCATTTCTGGGTAAAGATGCCTACTAATTAGCAATTTTCAAATTCAATTAAGTGTTTTAAATTAGGTAATATAAATCAGAGTTGTAAAAGCAAACACTTTCCCCTCCCATATATCTGTTGATTCAGGCTGTCGCACAACGTTCAGGCTGTCGGACAACATTTTAGAATATCAATATTGTAATCGTTTCGTCTTAAAATAGTAATAACATTGTGTTCTATTGCAAGGGCTCTGTTACACACACAGTGTAACATCAGCTCTGACACTAAAGTAAAAAATTAATTATCACTCACAGCACAAATGCTGCAAAAATATATTAAATTATTTATCTTAGTCAAAATTGGTATTAGAATGTCAAACTTTACAGAAACACTAATCGATCAGTAATCTAAGATTTCCTGCGTATTTGCGGTATAAACATCAGCTAACACAGGCCCATTTCTATTAGTTACTACTAGGTTTTCCCATATCTTCACTAAAAGCAACATTCAGAAAGTTTAAAACTGCTAGAAATGTGACAATTTGTGTAATGTGAGATTTTGCTCTTGCAATTAATAGCTTTTACATGTCTTCATCATACATAACTCTTCTGGTCATCACTTCAAGAAATTACAAGCTGGAATTGTTTATTACTGTTGTAACTTCAATTTCTACAAATGATTTAGAGAATTTATCATCAATAATATAGAGAAAACTCAAATTATATTCTAGAAAACTGCAACCAAATTTAATGAACTGTTCAAAATGGCATGCCTCTTGGACACTTTTGGTGTTGGCTGTCCATTTATTGAGCAAATGGACAAAAACAACTCTGGTTAAGCCAGTGGAACTGGACGATTAAGGAGCTCAGAATGTTTGTTATACGGATAAATAAAGCTTCACTCTCTTTTGGCTTGGTTTCAACTTAACTGGCAGAATATTTCAGAGAGAAGCCCCTGCAGAGCCCTGCCCGAGCCCGTCTGAAACAGCTCCAGACATGAGGATGCAAACGTTCGAAGAGCCCCTCTGGCAGCCTCTCTGATGCCAGGTGGTCTATAACCAAGTACGCAGGGAGGCTGAGAGAAGGGTGCCGGTGGCAGACAGCAAGGGGTGAAGCAAAGCCTCCATTCTCATTCTGCCTAGAACCATAAAGTCTTTTAATTAAAGAGGCTGCAGCCTCAGCACCTATCGGGCTTTGCACAGCACTGTAAGCTCATCTATAATGCAAGGCACAGGTTATGAATCCCCTCTCCCAACATTCCCCTACTGAGAAGGCTAAAATGCACAAACCAAACATATGATGTATAGAAAGCAGCTGAGCTTGAATTGGGTGTGAAAGTGCTAAGTGAAGATTACTATGGAACACTATGTTGAAAAAATGATGAGAGGAGAAGAAGATTTTTACTGGTGCATCTCAGTAAGTTAGAATATCATCAGGAAAGTTAATTGATTTAAGATATTCAGTTCCAAAAGTGTTAAATATGTAAGATTCATCACACAATGTGATACATTTTTAAGCATATATTTCTGTTAGTGTTGATGATTTTGGATTACATCGATCAACGTGTGACTCTGGTGATATGCTTCCTGGTAGGGAGCCAAACTGAGTCTAGACTTGAGAAAACACTAACAGATAACATAACTCTCTAAATCTGTCCCTCCAATATGTTTTTTAGATTGTTGTGGCCTATTGAGATTGTTGTGGCCTACTGATTTTGCACACCTTTGTTGTAAAGGCTGCGGTAAAAGTTCCTAATGTTTTTCAGTTCTATTTTTTCTTACAAAAAAGTTTAAGTTGCTGCACATAATCCTACCGAAAAAGCAAATACAGGATTTGAACTTGAACTGTATACTAAGCAAATCATACAAAACATCTCAAAATGGTTTTTGAAAATGCAGTAAAAAACAACAAAAAAAAAACTTTGTGAAACAGAAAGTTAAATTAAAAGGAGGCAAAGAGGATTTATCAAAATTCAGATGAGTGCAGCGAATGGTCAGAAATGAAGGAAATACAAAAAATGTTAAGGTCAGAAGTTGCAGTGATTAGTGAAAATTGCAAGTCTGTGCAAAATTTGTGAATGATGAGCAAAATTGCATTAATAGTTATGATTGCAGCATCGCAAATTCCTGGAGGGACTGCTAAATTCCTTACCAATTATGGAAATTTACTCCTGAACCACCAACAGCAAGGATTCTGTCTCCAAATCTTCCGCTAGACTGTGGGACCTTGATTTCCAAAGATTTACTTTGGAAGAAGACACTGGACCACTGAGCACCAGTCTGGTCTGGCTGTCTCTGGTTCAAAAGTAGCTTGACAAAAGGAATACTGCAGATATAGTTCATGACCTCGATCTGTCTGTGGTTTTTGACCTTTTGTGAAACTTCGCCAAACTCTTAAGTTGCTTATTCCAATTTTTCAACCACAACCTTTCCTGGACTGCTCCCATTCAGGTCTGAGTTCAGCCTCTGGTGAAAGTGCAGGTGTTCTTGCATCTTGTCGTTTCTTCACAACTAATCACAGGAAGGTGGATAGACAGATCAGAGTGTTGTTTTCGTTAATGCTAAGTATAAGCAATGCCCTGGATTTATTGGCCCACCTGCACTCTAACTACAGCCCCACTTTTAGAACGAGATCCCGGATACAAGGAGCTCAGATGAGCTTCCTCTTTGGTGTGGCTGGGGTTAGCCTTTAAGACAGGGGGAGGAGTTTCCTCACCCGGGGGGAAAATCCAAGTAGAACTGCTGATTATTCACACCTTCTCTAGAAAGACCTGGATAGTGGCAGAGAGAGGTTTGTTTTTTCTTCCTGGACCTGTTATCCTCGTGACCCAATCTCAGATAAGGGGAAGACAATGGATGCCTGCATGGATTGACATTTTCCTTCCAAAAACTTTATATTAAAACGCTTTGACACCATATAATGCTCTGTTTTTTTGAAACCTGATGACTTTTTATCGATTACACTCCTCCTGGAGGGCTGAACTGACTCTCAAGATAGCTGTCTTTTACATAATTGTGAAGGTTAAACTATGGCCATAACATTAAAATATTGTATTATAGATTGTTTTATTCATCTAATGTAATATTGAATTTTTTTAAAAAACTTGATTAAATTTTTTTTTTATATTATTAATGCAAGCCATAATCATCAAAATGAACTCAGAGAAACTTTTGGAAAACAATATTGTGTAATGAATCTATTTAAGTTTCAAATTACTGACTAAACTAATAAATTCTAATTTATTGAAATGCATCTGTAGAATGAGAAGCACAGTGTTTTAGATGGGAATGGACCATGATGTGTGTCTGCGTGTTTGGGTGTGTGTTTCACGGCTTATTAATGCTGACCGGCGTTACAATGAGTCGAGCGCAGAAAAGATTGAAGGAGGAATGCCATACCTTTCACTACCTTATCCAGATAGTGAGCTTGAGAGATAAAAGACAGGACATATAAGGGAGGTCTGAACAGTGGCACTTCCATGACAAGACAGCAGGGCAATGTGTTAGTATACGTTACCAAAAGCGGTTAAAAGCAACAGCCACAAAGCATTAACAGCATGCATTACAAGCAAGACATTGAGAACAATCCCACACAGGAGAGGGATGGAGACAGAAGGAAGACAGGGGGAAATTGTGGGATGCACAGGATAATTGAAGATACCAAAATGAAATCTTCGGAAAAAAAATGTCTGTTTTTTTTTTTTTATTAAATGATGGAAACAACTAAATAGCCCAGGGGAGCATTTTGAAAACTCTGGCACTGACGTACATATTGCAGGCTATAGCAGTATTATGCAGGACAGAGGTCACAAAAAGCTCTTTTAATCTTCGTCTGCGGACGACGCAAGCGGCCTCGTCAGGAATGAGACCAGATCAGACCTGTAGGGGGCCTGGGGCCAACACATGGGGCCCTCTGTGATGGAAATTGATTTAAATTGAGATCTTAATGTATGACACAGAGAAATCTTCTTGTTGAATCTGGATCTCAATATGGCCTTTATAAAAGAGCCATCAATAATGTACGGAGCAGCGTATAAAACATTCACAAACTGAGCCGAAGCTCTGTTCTCAGGCAGTGCTGCCTCGAGACCAATGAGAATACTGTGAGAAAAATCAGCTTTTTCTTTTATGAGCTTTTATTTCTGGTTTCCCTTTGACTCAAACATGTAGGGAATCACTGAGGCGACTAAGAAAAGGGATTGCAATTGTGCTTCCAGTTTTTTGTATCAGCTGTAAAAAAAATTAGACCCTGACGCAAACACTAAAAAAAGCCCTTGTCTTTTACTTTTGCTTTTAAAACATAACATTACCAATGTGGCTAATGAATTGATTACCTGACATATTATTACTGGTGTATTTTAACTTGCTGGTTTTTATACTTGTAGGTATGAGTAAAGCTTATATTTCTTTGATTCCAAAAGGCCTTAAGTGGTTTGTCTGAGATATACTAAAACAAAGAAAGAGGAGTAAGAAGAAATTAGTGAATTTGCACATGAAAACACAGAACACCAGCAGGCACCAAGCAACACATTCTTTTGGTTATTTCATGTTTTTCATTAAGAGTTCATGAAGATGGTACCCTTACGTTAAGCTAAAAAAAAGAAAAAAAAGAAAAAAAAGAAGTCAAAACTCATAACTGATGATACTACCTACAAATATAATGTGTGCCACAAAATCTCACCATTTTTTAGCTTGTGTGGGTTACCAGGAAAATTTTATTCTTTTTTAATTAGTTAATGCACCATATCTACATGCTATAATAATAATAATAATAATAATAATAAAAAAACACTTTTCAGTGTGTATATGTGAAATTGCGAGCAAACTTTTAGAATGTCGCAAAAAGAAAAATTAAAAAAGGAAATGCATATCAGCTGTGTTTCCCTCGACTGGTTTGGACTGAATCAACCAGGTTACGGAAAGCATAATTTTGTCAGATGTTGATGCTGCACATGGCTCTAATAAACAGAAAGCAGAGGTTGCAAACTAGCATGAAGCACTCATCTCAGAAAAATTGATTTTCAGGAATGTGTTATTGGCCAAGTTGTAATTGTTCAGTCATGTCAACATTGATAATGTGACATGCTGTCCTGAAATGCAGAGAGAGAAATGCAAATCGAAAGCAGCAGAAGCAGCTGATGAGTCATGTGAGGTAAATGTTCGCTATGTCAAAACTTAGTTGGCAAATGTGTTTCCATTTGCACTTTAATTCTTTTTCAGAAAAAAAAACACCTCAAGGAAGTATAAAAAACATTTTTGCAAAGTTATTTCAAAGTGCCACATCAAGCTTGTTGATGTCCAGCATCTTTGAACATATGAACTTGATATATAAAAAAAAGAAGCCATTGATAGTTTCTAGATAAACAAATTTCTTTTTAAGGTTACATTATGCTTTTCAAAAGAGCTTTTGACATTCAATCAAGGTCTTAAAAACTTAGCTTCTGCCAGTTTTTAGTGCAAGAGAGCAACAGTATTAGTTGCTCTCTTGTATAAACAGTATATAAACAGAGAGCTGAAAGCGGTGGTTGACCGGCTTACAATGACTCACACGTCAGCATTTGAAAATAATAGTAAATAGAAAGGGAGCAAAGAAAGAGATGAGGATAAGGATGAGTAAAATGAAAAGACACCTTAGCACATTCCCACATTAAAATGCATGAAGGCAAGCCTCAGATCCTTGAGTAAACCTGTTCATGCTTTACTGAGTTGCACAAATTCAATTAAGCATGCTTTCCCGTTCTTTCTCCGACTGGATACTTCCTCTCAGACCCGACGCTTACACACACAGGCAGAGTGGTAGTCTGCACGCCTTTGTTGGTATCCCTCCCCCTTCACTGCATCCTGACCAAACAGACATATACATGGAAGCTGTCCCCCCCTTTAATAAAACCCCAGCCTCCTCTCTTCCTACCAATGGTGCAGTGTTCTCCATTCCAACCAGGACTGCATTCACATTTGCCGTCCTTGCATGTGCCGTGCTCGTTGCAGCGCGGGTGACACGACCTCTGGTCACACCCGGCGCCCATCCAGCCGTCGTCACAGCGACAGGTGCCTGAAACACAAACGCCGTGGCCTCCACAGTCGGCTGCACAAATCTCTGTGGGAGACAGGGACACAGAGGAAGACAAAAAAGACCGACAGAGAGAAAGAAAGGAGGAGTGGGGGTAGGAAATGGGAAGACAGGGCGGTGATAGGACAAGGCAGAGGTGGAGAGAAAAAGACAAATCCAGAAGTTATTGTCAAAGAAAGGCGGCCACGCTCCACTACCTTGTCTGATGGCAGCTGAAAAGAAATTCCTGCACCTCATAGGGACAATCCTTTTTTGACAATACAAATCTAATAAGTCCATTACCAAGTGGAGACAAGATTTGTGTGGCCTTAGCAGACTTATTCTTTCTCACTTCTTCTGTTCTTTATGTTTTCTCCTTATGTGAACCACAAAATGGCTGAAGAATAAAAAATAAAAAAAATACACAGATGGAATTTTAAAAAAAGGCTACAAATTTAACAGTCCATTAATTCAGATAAAACTCAAACATTATTCACTTTAAAACAGTGCACAGTTAAAGGCTTTGCCACCGGTTTGGCCGTGGGCTGAAGCAGGCGGTAGAAAGCAAAGTCCATGGACATTTTCTGAAAGGTTTTTATCCAATTTATTTTTGCATTATCTTGGGTAAGCTGATGTAAATAGCAAACTATTTGCAAAAATTGTCAAAGGGTCATTTATAAGTTTAATTTTGCTATAAGGTATGAGCATGTTATATTAAATAGAGAACTATGTGTACTTTCTGTATTTTTATGTTATCAACTCCAATTTAAATTGTATTTTTCAAAAGCAGTTTGTTGTGTTTCATTATTCTCTGGTGTTCAAATTTCCCTTTCTGTTTTCCACAACAGGAAAACATTGTTTTGTGCCGCAAATCTAACAATTCACATTTGATTAATGGAATGAAATATAATCAAAATTTGTTTCACAAAAACTGAAAACATATTGGTGCCACATTTTCACACTCTTATCCTCAAATTATCTTGAAAATCCAAGTTACATGTGTTGGATAAAAAAAAAATAAAAAATTATAACTTTTTGTGCTTCTCCCCTCCCCTAAAAAATAAGACTTTAGTCACTAAAACTACAAAATAAAGGGTCAACTTTTCTGAATGAGTAGTGAACTCAATAAAGGTATTCATAAAAAGAGATTGGAAAAAATATGTTGATCTAAAATATTTTTGACAAATCTTTCAAACAGAATTCCTTTATATCCTAAGGAATTAGGTGAAGCAATTAATTTACAAACAATTAAAGACAACTTATCAGAATCAATTATCAATTGATTTTTTTTATTTATACAGCAGTTAACAACAATCAACTAAGGTGACGAAAGCACTTAATGGTAAAAGTCACATCACAGGAAAAAGAAAGCACTATGCTGATGTTGCTAGCTTTTGACACTCCAAGGCTTGAATAGTCAAGGCCTTTACAGACAGTTAAAACAGACAGTAATGAAGTGTGATTTTCCACTGCAGGATTTAACAAAATATGTTTTTAAAAAGGACACTTACAAAAAGAAGTGCCATGTTTGCTTTGGGTGACTTTTTATCAATTTCCACAGATTTGGAAGCTTTCCTGCAGCCAATTTCTCTTTAAAATTAAATTAATTCACTTTAGATACTAATGTTGAAGTACTGTGATAAAACAGTTATCACAATTTTGATAACTGCCAGTTTATCAAAACTGTGATAAACATGCAGTTACTACAGTTTTGTGATAGCTGCCAATATTCTGGCAGTTATTACAAAACTGCCAGAATATTGTTCAATTTATGTGTTAACATTTTTGCTTTCACTGGATGTAAATTGTACGGTTTCAAATCCAAGCAACAACACTGACTCATTGCTAATTATGTATTTTTGTCCCACGCCCTTTCCTTATACCCCCAAGAAAGTGGAAAGTAGTTGTCTGAGAGAAGATGTCTGCAAATTTATCAGTAGGCCCAATACAATTTGGCTACAAAGAATCAAAGAAAATATTTGGAAAACAACTTCCGGAAGGAAGAATACGGTGACCTGTAAATCCCGCAGCTCTTCGCTTTCAGAGAGACTGTGGTGACTAACAAACTATTATAGTCTCTTAGAAAGGAAGCTAAAAGAAAAGCAAGCTATGCGTAATGTTAGCAAAGCTAACTAGCTAACATTAGTAATCTGCCTCTGTACCAAAATTCTTCCCCTGTCCCTCACAAAATGATTTAGTCAACATTTGCTATACATATTAAGTTATCCATCTGTGTACATTGTATACTGTATGCTTTAAGAAACTTTCCATTTCTTGTGACCTAGCAAGGTGCATGTGCTAACTTTACCAAATAGAGTGGTTCACAGTTCAAGACTTGGTCTTGATACACTACTCTTGGTCTTACCTTTGTCTTAGGTTTCTAATTTTAGTTTTTTGCTTTACACTTTTTTAAAACAAAAATTATGTTAACATGAATACAAATCTACAGGTCTTTTTTTTTTTTTAAGCACTATGCATTTAGTGACATCACATAAAGGCTCAGGCAAGTGATGAATTTCTGAAGATAATTACTGTTTGTTCAGCTTTGCCATCCACAGTAGTATTAATTTTGGCTTGTGAATCATCAGATTTAAAGTCTGAAAAAAATAAATAGACTGAGTTGCAGGTCAAACGCAACTCAAATGGACCTAAATCTATGAAAAGTCAATCATCCATTATAATATTCATAAACATCCAGCTGATAACCCTGTCTTTTGTGCCTCTTGTAATGTCATTACTCCATATACCAATAAAGGATAAAGCTTTTTCTGCAGAGATTTTTAAAAACTTAATATTGCCAAATCTTGTGGTGGAAATCCATACTTACTTATAATGTGCAATTGTTCGTGAAACAGAAGTGCTCAAGTGGATGATGTCTTTTAGATGAATACTTTCAATACACTTTTTCTAATTTCTTTTTTAGAGCTTTTTGAGCAGAGGAGGAGGTACATTCATGAACTCCAGAAGAATGACACATAGAGTCAGAGTGAAGTCTAGTCCTGCTATTGTGTGGCAGCTGAAAGACCTCCCTGACTGGGTGTGCTGGAGCCCAGGACTTTACCCTCATCTCATGAACTTGAGGGAGAACATGACAAGCATAAAGCGCAAAGAAATTAAACACTGACAGATTACTTCTGAGTCTCATTGAAATGTTAACCTCTTTATTAACTATTCTGTGGTAAAAGAGGGCTTAGTAGTATGGGCAACAATGAACAATATTATTACTGGCTTATTAGCCAAACCAATTCATGTATGACCACAGGGGACCAAACTGGAGGTAAAATCTTTTAATAAGTCAATTATAGCATTTGCGGTGCCTATTTTGCCATCGTAACAAATTGAATCTGTGTTATTTTTCAGTAAAAAAACCTAACATGGCAACAGTGCATAAAAAGCTTTAAAAAAAAAAAATCTCACCCTCCTCTCCTAATTATAGATCAGCAAAAACTCTGCAAATCCTAATTTCATATCTGACTTCTGATGCATTAAGTATGCTAGTAGTGTCTGGATAATTGCCTCCAAAGAGCTTTGAGTACAGCCAGCGCACAAACAGAGATTACTGTATAAGCAAATAGAACATATGGGAATGATTCACTCATAAAGCATTTACACTGACTTAAAAAGTTTTCACACCCTCTGAACTTTTCCCCATCAAACACATATGCACATTGTACATTTTTAAACCAGCCTATAAAGTTACGCATTCTTTACACTATTTTTTATACTTCAGATTGTTAAGAATTATTTATGAAAATGTTAAAGAGCATTCATCATTTTTAATCCTACACAAGTATGCACTACAACTGATCTTTCACTTAAAACCTCACATTTGTTGTTGTAATATGACAAAAATTGATCATTTTGCAAGCCGACTTTCACATTCTCTGGAGATAAAATTTAAAACAAGATGCAAATAAACATCTAGAGATCTCATTCACACATGTTTTAAAGAAAAGAGGGGAAAAAAACAGATGCTTGAAGTTCACTGGAATGGATATTGGTCAGAGAAACCAGAGCCAAAGTGATTTTCACACAAATGTTCACTTGGAACAAAAAGGGAACCTTTACAATAATAAAGATGCAATTACCACCTACAAATAAACTCTCATTATCTTTGGCAAGAGGAGCTCATACAGTGAAAAACACCTCTGCTCTTATGGTGGCTGTTGCACAAATGGATTGTGTAAACAAAGTCTCCTCTGGGTGGGAGGAAATGGTAAAAATGGCATAAAAACATACATAAAACCTCAGGCAAACTTTTATTGGTAGTAACAGAATTACTACATACTGTGTACATTTTTGGTATACAGCTCCAAAGACAGCAGAGAAAAGAGGTTTGTCGTATAAAAAGTATATAGGAAGAAAGGAAATCAATTTCAAGTATTCTGAAAGCTTTCCATGTTTTCCGTCATGGTGTAAGGTAATATGCAGCTTTCTGCAGAACCCCACAGCATAGCTTACTGCTGAATTAGAGCCCAGAAAGCTCTACAATGAACAGGATAAAGGGGGATAAAAAGCCAACTCATCATCATTTACAGAGCCTTTTCTCTGCAAGGCACACCCAGACTAACTGCCCATTTCCCCCCAAATCCTTAGGATTACCTAATAGGTCATCATGTCTGCTTGGAATACAAAAGGGATTCGTGGATCAGAGAGGCTGCTGCTGTACTAAGGCTCTCATTTCAGAATGAATTATGTGAATACAAATTAAAATAGACTGGAGCTGTAAAACTGGAGCTGATTATCAACACATCAGAAACCTGCTGAACCAAAAATATCTGAAAGGAAACAATAACAGATTTCACAAGAAGTATTGCATTAGCATTTATTCATCAATTTGCTGCCTGTAGACCTAAGTGGCACATGAATTAATGTAGATGCATCAGTTTTAGTCATCTTCTACACCATTATGCCATCTCTACTGCCAAAAAGTCTCTTAAATTCCTTTGCTTAGGGCAGAAACTGGCCCCCAACATGGATAGAGCAATCTATCTTTTTCCAACTGAGAACATGGATTCTGACTTTGAGTTGACTCTCATTCCAACTGTGAACCACTCTGGTGCACGCTTAAATTCAAGGGAAGGAGAAGCCAACAAAACCACATCGTTGTGAAAAAGCAAAGCTGAGACCCTGACACCTGATTTCTCACTGCCGTTTCTGGCTTCACAAATGGAGTCTTGGCATGCATCCTGGTGGGAAGGGGAATTATTCAGCTGGCCGTTCACATTCCCATTTCTGTAACATTCTGCATACGGCATGAGTGACACATGCCTAACAAGAAGATTGACATGGTAGACTCTGTAAACATGTTAATTTTTACCAGCCTGTGTATGGCTGAATGTGAATAGTGAGTAAATATATATGGCAAAATGTCAGTCTTCAAAAAACACCTAAAATGAACACTTATGGCCATTTTCCACTAGACTCTGTCAGAGCACACTGACTTGGCTAAACTTCACTCAATACAGTTTGGGTGGTTTTTCATTACAACTGAGTTGTGGGTGAGGTCATCATATTGTTGGGTGGCCCCAAAGTTCAAAACGTTTTTTGGCGTCTCTTACTACTGTAGTTATCTCTACAAAATGCCTTGGGAGACAAAAAATCTTAGGCTATGTTCACACAGCAGGTCTTGAAGCTCAATTCTGAATCTTTGCTGAAATCAGATAATTTTTTTTGTGTGGCTGTTGTGACTGCAATCAGACTTCTGTGTGAACGGCTTATGACACCAAAACAATCAGACAAAATGCGACAGACTGCAGACTCTTTGAAAACAATTGGATACGTTTAGCACCACGTATGCAAGTGGCACAAATCAAGATTCTTTTTGGGCGAACAGGTCAGAATCGGACCATTCAGACTGCCACGAAAAAGTCATATATGGTTTGCGTACAGGCAAAAAAAAAATTCAGATGTTTGCTTAAGACTTCTCCAGTACCACAAAAAAAAAAACATGCATGCCGGAAAACCAAATTCCCATGAGCCTTCTCAGCTAAAACATGGTCCATTGTTCCATGGTTACACATTGAAATCCACATAGTTTCTTCTTAATCTGAGGTTCAACAACCAGCAGGCATCTGCACCTCCAGTCCTCAAGTGCCGGTCCTGCAACGTTTATATGCATCTCTGCTTTAACACACCTGAAATGTGTAATGTTTTTTTGCTCTTTTAATCTGGAACAAATTTCTAGAAAACTGCAAAAGTGTTGAAACAGAGTTCCTTTAAATCAAAGCTAAAAATCCATTTGTTTAGTGTTACCTTTGATTAATATCTAGAATATCATTAATCAAAGTCTTTATTCAAACTTTTCATTACTTTTCTTTATTTTGCCAAAAGACTGATGTTTCTTGCTAGCTTTGATTTGACTTGTTGCAGAGATGTGCCGTACAAATAAACCTGTCCTGCCTTGATAGTTGGAACACACTTTATGGTTTTCTTTATTAAAAATAGAAAACAACTGACTGTCACTAGCTGTTTACACCGTTGAGGTGTGTCAACCTCAACAGCCCCATAGTGTCCAGCAGCTCGGGACTTTTCTGCTGCTGTAAGAACAGGAGCTTTTCATTTTTCTTTCAGTTGTGAGATGGAATGTTCTACCTTAAAATTTTAGTTAACATTCACTTTTTCTTGACTACCAAGCGAGAACTCTCCCTATGGACTTAATGAACACAATGGAAACAGCCTTCCAGAGCAGAGAAGAAAAAAAACCCCAAAAAAACTATTCTTAGCTGTGAATGTTGCACAGTTGTGAAGATAGCAAGATCTCAAGAAAGCATTAACTTGCATCATTCCACTGTCAGAATACCTGCTTTGCTGTGCATCTTTTCCTCCAATCGCAGCTGCCACCTAACCATGCAGAAACTAAAGGAGGAAACCGTCTGTAAAAGATGTAAATTAAGAACAGAATCAACAAAAATGTGATTGCTAGCGTTGGACTTCCAACCGATAATTGATGAGGCAAATTTATGCCTTTACGCGAGACATTTTCTATTAAGAAAATCACCAATGCTCACATCTCTGATGAGCCTCGCAATTAGCAAAGTTGATTTGAATCAAGCTGGGAGATAAATTTGGAAGCAAGAGTGATGGGATTTTACAGAGGAAGCGATTGAGACGTCAATTGTGCTACATGTTGTTGATGTTAGTTGTCAGTTGTGATACATTTAGGCTCTGATGGGCAAGAGAAAAATATCACAAAAGTTTAACCAGATTTGATTGCTTACTGTCAACCTCAAACTGATTATTGACGGGAATCACTGAGGCATTTGTGTGAGTTTGGAAAATACAAAATGTTTACCTCAGACAGAAAAGCCTGATAATTATTAGAAGAAACATGTAATCAGGCAGAAATGTGTTTACAAACAACAGTGGAGTTAATCAAAGACTGACAGGTTTCTAAAAAAAATTAAAGGTTGTTTAAATTTTTTGTTGCGATAAACTGCACAACAAACATTTATTGGATACCTTGGTAACGATGTGTGAAAAGTAAAAAATTAATAAAATTAGCAAATTAACAAAATCTTTGGTGCCAAATTTGAGAAGAATCTCAGCACCATCTGTCTAAACTTTCTTCTCTGTAGCTTCAGGTTTCCTTTACGATTTAGCTGGTCATGAAAAGAGGTCTAATTTTATGTCTGATGAATTATTTATGTGTTGATCTGGACACATGTTTTGGGTCATTGTCCTGTTTAAACATCCAGTGTTGACCCATTTTCAGATCTCTGGTCGAGGCAACCAGATTTTAATTTAATATCTCTCTTTCTCTTTTTTTTTTTTTCAAAGAGTTTTGACTCTAACAAAGTTATTTGGTATTTTGGAGACAGATATGCCCAAAACATAACAGATCCTCTACCCTACCTAACAATGGGCGTGAGATGCCTTTCCACATATTCACAATTTGTTTCATACCAGAAAAAACTCAATCTTAGTTTCATCTGATCAAAGCACACATTTCAAGTTGAAGTTCCAGCTGAGGTTAGCAAATGACTATTGATGCTGAAAAATATAAAAACTATTAATTGCATTTTTCTTCCTTGCATACGAAAGTCCCAAGTCAGAACTTTTGTGCTGTTTCAAGTATACCTGTAATTCTGACAGACAAGCAACATCTGCAAACGAGTGATGGATAACAAAACTGCTTCTCTTTGCCCCCTAGTAGTTAATATTTTCTTCAAAAAACAATCTGATTGGCTGCTGGAAAACACAATTATTCTGTGCAAGTTGAGGTATAAGGACTTAGCCTATCACCGAAGCAATTCAAGCCTAAAATACTGTCTCAATGCAGAGCAGGTTGCAGCAGCACAGATGTTCCCAAAACCTTGTCAGCATTTTTAAAGAAGTATTTGTTCAAAGTACTTGCATGAATGATCAAGAATTACTGATCATGATCAATCAGGATCAATAAAAGTTGAAGGTATAATAGCCTTCAACTTGTGCACAGTGGTAGCACTGTTGCCTTGCAACAAGAAGGTCCTGGGTTCGATTCCCGGCCTGGGGTCTTTCTGCAAGGAGTTTGCATGTTCTCCCTGTGCATGTGTGGGTTCTCTCCGGGTACTCGGGCTTCCTCCCACAGTCCAAAATATGACTGTCAGGTTAATCTAAATTCTCCCGAGGTGTGAGTGTGTGTGTGCGTAGTTGTTTGTCCTGTTTGTCTCTATGTTGCCCTGCGACAGACTGGCGATCTGTCCAGGGTGAACCCCGCCTCTCGCCCGGAACGTAGCTGGAGATAGGCACCAGCAACTCCCGACCCCACTAGGGACAAGGGTGTACAGAAAATGGATGGATGGATGGTATAATAGCATTATGCACTAATCTGATGGTTGAATAACCCAAATCTGATTGGCTGAAAACAATAGATTGAAAACAATAAAAATATTTGTTGTTGGGCTCATCAGACAATTTATTCAAATTAGTAAACAAAAAGGGTTTTTGAACTTTACAATCTTATTTTGGTGATATATGGTGATTAATTAATCACAAACCCTACGCTTAAATCAATAAAAAATTCTCGAGTCCCGCCTCTAAATAAGATAAGTCACATCAATTTTCAAACTAATTTTGTATTTCAATCTTATTCTTTAGAGCAAATATTTTTGCTTCATTATTGAGAAGCACTGGTTAACAGTCAACAAGACGATGGTCTGATACCGTCGTCTTGTTTTTCTACCTTGCAATCAGAGCTCATTTGGCTCCTACAAAGGAAATCCTGCCAATGTTTCTTCTCATTATGGAAGTGCTTACCTGTAGAGCAGTCATGGCCCGTCCAGTTGGGATCGCAGCTGCAGGTTCCAGTGTCTGCCAGGAAAGCTCCATGTCCAGAGCACTGGTCCATGCAGGAGGCCCTGGGGCTTTCACATCCCGGCCCTCCCCAGCCGATGAAGCAGTGGCACTCTCCCTGGACACAAACGCCTCGGCCCGAGCACGTTGGATCCAGGCAGTCCACTAAAAGCGTTTTGACAAAGGCGAGAGTGTTAGACACACCAGTCACCTACTGTTTCCCTCTTTTCATAAGCATCCTGGCATCTTTTTCTTTCTTTTTTTTCTCGAGCCTGAGCAGAATGACAGCAGCAGTGGGCTTCAGTTCAAATGCAACAGCAACCAGCTTAGCACATGAACAATGAAAGAACAGAGGGAGCAGACAGAATTTTTATTTTTTTTCTAAAAGCTGGAGAAAAGATTTACATAGAAACAAATTAAATGGCTGTTTGCTTAGCTGGTGTTGTGGCACAAACCTACAGGTTCAGCCCACACTTCTGCTGGCGTTCTCCATTTATTTTGTGTAAAAAAAAAAAATGAAGGGACAGCTTTGCTTATTAAATACATAGCTGGGGGAAAAAAAGCCACATTGATGTAGCAAGAAAGAAAAAAAAGTGAAGCCTACATTAAGTGGATGTAAATAAGCAGTAAAAGAAAGTCTGTAAACAGCCTTGTATGGCAAAAATGCATTGTAAGGTCCAACTCATTGGTGCCTTTTATTGGCTTTACTTTGCTCTGTTTTTTGTACATTGCTCAATGCACACTCCATTATTTCAGTAAACAGTGAATAGGCAACTCATATCTCTCAAGAGTTGCACATTTTGTCATGTTGTAATGAAAAACTTCAATGTTTTTTGTTAGAATTTTATGAAAGGAAAAATAGTGCATCACTCTAGTAGGAAAAATAACATGGCAAACTTTTTTTATTTATGAAAATAAGAACAGTGTGGTACAAATTTAAAGTCTGAACTCAGACACAACTGCAAACCTACCAAGAACTCCATCTAAAATCGACAGGCTGGGACAGTATTGCATTGATAAGAAAAGAAACCAGAAGGACCCTTGGCAACTCAAGACCAGCTGCAGAGGATTGTCATGTCAATGTCTACTAAAGCTACAGTAGGCAACATTTATCAAAATTAGTTTTTTTACATATTTGTTAAACCTGCCACTTTGACCTGAGTTTAATATAAGAATTCTGTGAAGAAAATTGAGCTCATTTGCCTCCTCCTTGTGGTTCTACTGCCCTCTGTAGAAATAAATCACTCCCATCCTGGTCACAAATATAATTGGCAAAGGTTTGCAAAAAACAAACAAAAAAATAGACATAATTTTTCTTTTAGTTCAAAGTAATACTCTATTTCAGTTTGTTATATAAAATCCTCAGAAAATACATTGAGATTTGTGGTCATATTACATGACATAACTATGAACATGTTTGCATGGCAATGAAAAAGCCTTTTCTCTTAATCGCTCCATCACTGACATTTCTTGTTTCCAGGGAGCGTACAATCCCAGAATCAGCATTCTCGCTATAAGTTATTTGTGCACACAGATGGCAAATGGATGCCAAGTAGGAGCAATGTCTAGCCTCTGAGAGCAGTAGGCCACACCATGGCAGGTCTCCTTTATCATAACACAAAAATGGATATAAAGACTGTTACAGCTAGACAAACGGGATCTCTCGCCTCTTAGCAGATGGTTTGGGCTCAAGACACAAAGATCAGAGGCTAACTGACAAGAAACTCTCTCCTGGCAATTAATCATTTCTGCTGAAGGTCACACAGAAGAAAGGTAAAAATGTTAAAGGGCCCTTGTGCACACTCCCCTCAACGCCTTATGGCTAACACTCCACCTAAAATAGAATGGGGGCCTATGGATGTCACAAACCCCATTTATCAAAGTCCCAGAGTCCATTTTTCATCTTGAAATGAGAGCCTTCAAGAGCTGACAAACACAATGGCTCCTTCAATCTTATCAAGTCAAACCTTATCCAGCGACAAATGAAGGTGGAGTTCCCCCTAGATTAACATCACTTTATTGTCTGAGCTTCAGACATTAAATGTGCTGTTTTCAAGCAGAATATTGCCTCATACCAATGATTTAACCAGGCAAAGTCACATACGATGTATATTTCATAGATTTATGTATATTCCCTTCACTACTGAAGAGTTCAAGCTATCAAGTCAAAATAGAAACCCCCCCACAAATGACTGCACCTTTTAAATGTCTAATAGGTTGATAGGATGTTATGAGCTGGAATCATATTATGTGGAATTTTATTAGGTTAAGGCAAGTTAAAGTGACATTCAAAACAAGCACCTTCTTCACAGTTCTCCCCTTTGTATCCAGGGTTGCAGATGCAGGTTCCACCAATGCAGGTCCCATGGCCGCTGCACGTGATGTCGATGCACTGGCTGGTAGGAACATCACATTCGGAGCCCTTCCAGCCGCTGTGGCACATGCAACGACCTTTAAGGTATTGACCATTCCCACTGCACAGCACCGGACAGGCAGCTGTGAAAAGAACAAAGGACAGAAATCCATTTAAATGAAGCGCTCACTGTAAAACAAAAGCCTCATCTGACAAAAAGTGAGACTTGTAACAAATGAGTTATTCTGTTGCAGTCCTTCTCGCAACACATTAAGTGGCAAAATTAACTCTGATCTTTGTCCAGACTCGTTTTTGTGAAAACCCATGTGTTTTTAAACTTATTCTACTAATTTATAAATGCTGTCTGAATGCAGTAAACTGAATGTAATTCTGCTTACTGAGCTGAAGCAGAATAATCTGTTGAACTGTACAAATCAGTTCAAATATTAAGAGCCTAAAACTTTTGAAATCAAATGAAAACAAAATCTGTTAAAGTCACATGCTACTTGTGTTCAATTTATAGAAATTTAGACAATTTACCATAAGTGTGAAATTAAAACATTTACTGAATAGCATGAAAAGCTAACATTAGCTAGGATGCTAGCATTAACTAACTTTACCTAAAATCCTTATACTGTCACGCTTACCTAATGGAAAATGCTGTGCTAGCATAAGTTAATAAGCTAACATTAGTCATCAATCATTAAAAAAGGGAATGATCTGAATGGTATTTTCAATTGAAAGTAAGAGGAAGTGAAATATGCTTTAGAGAACAAGATGGTTTATGTTATCAAAAATAGAATATTAGAGAAGTTAATAAAACTACAACCTAGCAGAAATCATAATCTTGTGTAGTTAATAGCTGAAAGTTTTGATATTTGAATATTACAGGAGTATTTAAAAGGCCAAAAGACATAAAACAAATCTGATACCAGCGAAGGAAAACACTAGTATACTCCAAGTTTAGAAATGGGGAAATATAGGCAAGGTGATGTTTTCTTCAAGACATAATTTGACTTATGAAGAGGAGTGGCTAACAAAATTTGATTTCTGTCACATTGCGATACTACAGGCAAACAGTAAATCAACAAGAATTCTTCCACAATGCAATACAAAACAAGTATAAACTACAAAACTGCACCAGTACTTTTTAGAAACATCTAGGGGTACCAATACTGGTAGTTTTGTGGATTTTTCCCTCCAAAACTAAACATAACTCATCATTTTAAGGCATTAAACATAAAACTGATTAAACAAAAACAATTTTAGCCAGATGTGAATCTGCTTGTGCAATACGCTCTTTTCTAGTAGAGACAGAGGCAGAAATAAATAATTTGGTCTTGATTTGTAATATGTGAATTACAGTTAAATGTTACAATAAGATAAGAATTACTCTCCCCAAAGCATAAAAGCCATAAATGAGATTATCATAGTGACCTAAAATATATCTGAATGATGGGAATAAATATGAACTATGAGAGGAAATGACTCACCTCGCCCACAGTCGGGCCCTTTGAATCCTAAAAAGCAATGGCACGTTCCAGAAACACAGTCACCATTTCCAAAGCAGTTGCTGGGACAGTCATCAATGGAATCTACAAGAGAGCAATCAAGAGATTTTCTGAGTAACGTGATTTGAAAAAAAAAAAAAAAATAGAAAATTTCATGCCACTCATTTCCTTCTGCTGATTATTTCCCTTTGCTAATGACAGTGATGAGAACATGCTCCATCAGCCCCGACGTTTATATTTCACTGCATGTAACTTGTTAGAGTGTTACTTATGTTCCACACAAATGGGCTGATTCATGGGCAGGGAGAACAAGCAGTGATTACTTATCTGGACCAAAATGACAAATCATTCCAGTTCTCAAAATTTCCAAATTACCCAAATGTTGAAAAGACCAACATTAGCAACATTTGATAATCCTAATTTGAGGCACTGATTGCTAAATGAGGTCAGCGACTGTGAAACCTGCACGTTTTCATCCCAGTGCTTTGTGTCTTTGTTCTGCTGTCAGGGAAGTTATTTACAGAAACTGTGAGAAAGCTGAAAAGAACACTTTGTATTCCTTCTCTGCCAGTTCATCAAGTGCTGTAGTCTTTAAATGCAACATGTAAATCAGCTTTGCATTTAGAAATTAAAATTCTACAGGGACGCAAGAATTTTTTTCTTGGCATCTTGTCTAATTGTAGTTGAACTGCAATCAAACGAGTAATTTACAGCAGACTCATAATAATTCATGCTAAATAGATCATTTTCAATGCAGTTAATGATAACTTTCAAGCTATGCAGCGAGTCAAGAACACAGCTGATGAATAAACTTTATATTCTAAAATAAAGATTACCTTGAGGTTTAGTCAAACTACCAATGATAGTGATTATGAAAATGGACTTAAATCCTTGTGTAAGTGTCCTTTGTGCCACTGCACAGCAGGAGTGTGTGTGAAGAATAAGTCTAGAGAATTTTCTTTTTCCCTTAAATATGCCACTGGTACTCTTTTCAAATGAAATTGATGTCAATCTAAATGTTTTCTGCAGAGTTTACTATTAAAATGTGTAGTTAACCTTTAAAACAGACCGAATATTTCAGGTGTTTTAGGTTATTAGTAGCCAATTTTTTAAGAAACACTATTGTAAGTAGAATTTGCATCACTTTGTGAAAAATCTATATTCAGGGTTCCTACACTCAGTGTCAGAATTCCACATTTTTAAAAATTTGAAGTTCTCAGCATCTCAGAAAAGTCGGTAACTGGCAAAGTAAAATTCATTCAACAAAAGTTTAGTGTGAATTCATGGCAAAAACTTTGTGAGTTAGATTATTTTTATGTAAACAGTACTGTGTCACAGACTGCCAAGACACCTTAAATCTGCTGTAGTTGTCATGCCAGGCCCCCACTAAATGGTGCTGTGATTATAAAATAACTTCAAAATGTGCATGCTCATTCTTTGTTGCCTCGCAGGTCCATTGAGTATCTGCATTAAACGGACATTTCATCTTCATCTTCAATGAACCAAGTGCTCATGTAACACATAAATGTTCCATATCAGAGAATGATCAGAATGTGCTAAACTGAAAACATTAAGAAGCACACATAGCATGTGTAGAACAAAACCTGCAACCTTGTGTTCTGTACATATGCGTTTCCTGAAAAGTTCCACTCTGAGAACTGGTTTCAGAAAGTGTGGGTATCTGAGACTCCAGTCACTGTATCGCAACAGAAAAAGTCCAGTTATAGTGACAACCAGCTCCATGTAAATGAGGCCTTAGTACAGTGGTGAGGGGGTGCAGTGCCATTGCAGGGGAGCGCGGGAAACGGCATGAATGAAAAAAAAAACAAAAAACAAAACTGTTACACAAAAGTGTTTCACTGTAAAGATGGTTTGTAGTTTGTTTTGTTGCAACCTGAAGTGTGAAATAAACTTCAGTGGAGTTTGAAAACAAAATATGTGTATAGGTTTATATCTGGTTGAACAATGTGTGTGCCCAGTTAATTTTTTTTTTCTTTTTGGGGGGATTTTATTGTAACCCATAGGGTTCATCATGCATGGCGGGCCCCAGAAAATCTTTGGGAACCACTGCATTAGTAAGAACCTTGAATATTACAGAGTCAGCTGCCATTTTTTCTCTGTGCCCGTTTCCTTCGCAATGGCACAATGGCATCTGGAGCGCAAGTCAAAGACCAAGTGAAGGACATCATCAATGAAATGAAAGTGGTGAACAGTATAGCTCAACATAAAGGCATTTGTAAAGGCATTTTTATGTATTTGCAATTGCAAGACACATGATTGTAAACTAAAGTGTATTCCTTACAATGGAAACAAAACAAAGCCAAGTCTAAATTATTTTTCCTAAACAGCTCTAAAAAGTATTTTATTTGTCTCTCAAATTATGTCCAATACACTGCCTAAAAACATTTACTCCAGCGATGCACTCTTACACTTCCTTCTATTAGAAACAAGACTAATGAGTGATCTCCAAAGACAGCAGCACAGACCAGAAACATGATGCTCAGCGAATTAAGTCTGAAATGGTCCTGAAAAACTATCCAATCTTGTCCACTGCCTGCAGGCAGCACAAACTCTAGGGCTAAAACTTATTGAACAAAGATTCTCTTGTACTACACAAAAAGTAAGAAACGCGAGCCATGGATTCAGCTTCCCGGTACCCCAGAGAGTCAATCATCACTAAGGATGCAATGGAAGGCAGGGGGAAAAAGACAAAGAGAGAAAGGGAGGAAGATACAAGCTGACCAGAGACGCACTGCAAAGACAGGGAGGAGGGGCCGGTTGTATTAATGTGCTGTCGGCTTCCCTATGCCATGTTGGGTTAGCTAAGGGATGAAGGGAACACTATCCTCCGGTGTGGCGGAAGCACTCTGAGGTTTGGTGGGTTTTTGATGGCCTCCAACCAAACTAAGTACACAAAGAGGTCAAGGATTTTTGCACAAAGCCAAAAACACCAGCAGCATCTTTAGGCCACAAAGGTCATGGTTACAAAAATTAAATACGGTGTTTGCATTTGCTCAAAATGAGAAATTCCTACTTGTTATAACTATTACAAAAGTAAGATTCAAGATGCCGTTCAAAAGTAATAAGAAACTTTGAACTTTTTCACATCGTCTTATTTTACAACCACAAACTTGGACTATTTTTAACTGTATTTTATAATAGAAAAAGCAGTAGATTTTAAAAAAGGGATGAAATATACCATGATTCTCACATTTTCTAGCAAAATCTAGAAGAAAAGTATTGCATGCTTCATAGTGCGACTTTTTGCTGCATTTACTGCTGCAAGTCTTTAAGAGTATTTCCTTCAACTTTGATCTCCTACCCTGCCTCTGCTGAAGAAAACCTTCCCCACAGAATGATGAAGTCACATGTTGCAAAAATGGGATGGTAAATTCAGATTTTATTTTTTATTCTTTAACACAAACTGCATTTTGCATTAAGTCCAAAAAAAGAGTCAGCTAAGACCTTTTTAGGACATGTCTCACTGTGTCTGTAGCCAGCAGTCTTCCAATCCTACCCCAGATTCTCAATTGCAATTAGTTAAGAACAAAATCAGTTCATACTTTGATTTTGTGCAACTTTGATTAGGCTCAGTTCATACTTTGATTTTGTGCAACTTTGTGTTGGTCTATCGTATAAAATCCTAATAAAATACCTTATAGATGGGGTATAATGTAAAATAAATGTTTTTTGGGGTTTTTTAGCTTTATATCATGTTATAATGTTATTGCCTCATTAAAAACATACTTGGGGTGTAACTTTTGCTCCCATGAAGTGACACCTATTGTGACAAAGCTTCGCCTCGGAGCTTGTGTCTCCATACAAACTCGTTTTCAGTCCTACATGCCTAAGAATGATTGTAAACGGCATAATGAGAATCGCTGTTGTGACAGCATACTGAAAGCAGAGTGTCAGGAAGAGTAGGAGCTTCTTAAAGAGACAAAGGTCAAATTATGTTTGATTCATGCAGCATTTTAATAACAATTTAAGGTAACAAAGTTACTTGTCTGTGCCATAAAATGGCACAATGTTCCTAGAAAGTCTCTAACACTGCTCCTTCAAAGTTTGTGTTGCTTTGTGAGAAAGTGTGAAAAAGTTCAAGGTGTGTAAACAAGGCACTGTAGCATACAGAGGTGTTATTTCGTAAAAAGCCCAACTCTAATCAGCTGAAATAATTATTCTGGGAACAGGCTGCAACAGGATGCATCTGATTAATGCTAAACTATTATGCACATTTCTATGCTAAACACCATACAACCTGTCAAACCTGTACTGCGCTGTGCTCTTATTTTGAAAGCTGGCACAGTTTAGCAGATTACTCAGTGCCCACGTCTGTTGGCTGTGATTCCTCTGAGAGCGAGGAAGGGAGGCCATGAATATCTCTTAGCCACACACTCGACATAGGCCAACGCATAAATCATGGATTCAAGCTGAGCTTCATTGAAATTCATTACCCTTCATATCATGGGAGCTAACTATTGTGAGTCTCTGCAGTCGGCGAGGACAGAGCCGGGTTCAGGAGCTGCCGGTTTAATCAGCAACTTGCCACGGTCTCAGAGGATGCTCAACACCTTTGAAAGATGGTAGGCAGTAGACAGAAAGAACCTCAGCGACGGAGTGAGTCAAGGTAAAAAGACAGACACTGCTGCTGGGTTTTTACTTCCTTTGCTTTCCCCAGATGTGGAGAGCTAAAGCATGTCTGGCACAAGCAAGCAAGGACAAATGGCTTCAGGTTCCAGAGGGTTGCGACACAAAACATTCACCAGAACATATTTTAACCCAGATTAAAGGCATTCTGTTACTCAGGTAAACAGGTAAACTTTGTCATGTGACATTTTTTTGGCTCCTTACATGACATTAGATCATATAAAATCTTTCTTGTATTAGGTCAGTTAGAATAACCTAAATTATGTTTATATGCTAAACCCTAGAAATGTTCATGCATGTCCTTAGTGTTTGTCTTTAAAATACATAACATCGGTTTTGGGCATCATTCGTTTTGATCTTTATCCACAGGTTTTGTGACAGAGCTGGTCAGATTTATAGTCCACCTCAGTCACACACACCTTTTCAGCTATGCTGACCAATTTTTTATGGGACTGATATCCGGGCTTTTATATGGCCACTTTAAATCACTGTCTTGAGCTATTTTGTAATTTGGCAGTATGCTTAGAGTCATTGTCCTTTTGGAAGACCCATTTGTACCCTAGCATTGTGCCTGATGCTTTGAGATCCTTCAATATTTACACATAATGTTTCTTCTTCATGATACCATCAAATTTATGAAATGCAGATAAGCCTCCTGCAGATAAGCACCAACACACAACATGATGCTTCTCCCACTAACAGATGGTGTTCTGAAGGCTGCAAGCTTCTTCGTTTTTACTCCAAATGTAATGGCCAAAGAGCTGAATTTTAGTTTCTTAAGACCAGCATTCAAAAGATATTTATACTTGTTTACAATTGTTCGAACAGAACGTGGCACCTTTAGCCATCTGGAAATTACACCCAAGGATGAACCAGAAGTCTGGTAACCCTGTTATCTTTCATGAAATCTTTGGATTTCCCTAGGAAGCAGTTTGTTTGAAGTATTACACTAAAATGCATGTACAGTAGTGCCTAAAATTAACTTAAAGCTATTAAATAAGGCTAATCATAGGCTTACAAATACATGGTATTACCATCTGGACTTCTCAAAATTGTTTAAAGCAGGGGTATTATGAGCTTTATATGATGTTATATTATGTTATTGTTCCTACAACAAAAAGGAAGAAAAGAGTCTGAAAAGGTAGCAGCATCTTAAAAAGACAGAAGCCCAATTTTAAGGCATCAAATTGCAAAGCCAAATTTCTTCTAATTTGTGTTTGCTATGTACAGCATTTTCATAACACCTAAAGGCAACATAGTTATTTATTGTGCAACAAAATGGTGCTACGTGTCTGTAAAATACATAACACTGTCCTTTTAAAAGCACGTGTACTTATAAAACTAAAGAAAGTAATTCCAAAATTGTACTTTTCTGCCTTTTAGCAAATAGAAAAAAGGGCTATTTCTAACTGACCTAAAACAGGTCCATTTCAGTCTTATTTAATGTCAAAGAGTGATGAAACAAAGGATATCTGGTTTCAAGTGTGTGTTTTGTTTTGGTGGTAGACAGCAAGAAAAGCTTCCATTTAATGCATGTAAAGAGCAAAAGGTTGTAAAACGACACTTTTTTTCCCACCCAGTGCTGCCAGAGACAACTAAAATAATTTCACCGTGAGTGTCTTTTAAACAATGCTGCTTCTGTTTCACCGTCTGCCTGGTCTGGATATTGCACACATATATTTCTATACCTGTGCGGCTCCATTTGAAGGTCAACTCCATCCCTCCACAGCTCAATACGATTCAGGCAGGCGGTGGATTCAATTTCTGCTGAAGGGCACTTAACCGGTGACCCATTTTAGAAGGGCCCCTCTGCCTCCCTCTGAGCTCCAGTGAGCAGATCGGCTCCTACACAAATGAACAGAGCCAGGATTCTTGCTCAGACTATCTCTGCCCCACCCAATCCGACGTACTGAATACTTTATCTAGCTGTGTTTTCTCTGATGCAAACCACAGGAGGGCTTTGCGCGCATCCAGTCAAGAAGAACTAAGCAAAAGCAAACACGGCGCTCTTCCTTCCCTCCCTTTCTAGCGTTGTATCATATTTTAAGCATTGAATTACAGTTGTTGTTGGAACAGCAGGAGGGGCGCAGTGCATCTCCTGCTCGTCTTCACTCGAGGACAGCCTCTCATCGATCTGCTGCCTGGCACAGCCACTGTCACATATGGACCGTGGCCCGAGAGCTTTTAATTAAAGAGCATGTGAGAACAGCTCCCAGCTGCCATGCCTGTGAAAGTCGACACCTCGGGCCCTCTCACACCTTGCTTGATACAGCCGCGCTAATCAAAGGCGCTTAAGGGAGAACAAAGAGCAACGTACAAAACGGAGTCACCTCCACAAAGAAGGACATGCGTGCGTAACGCAGTTGCGTGCCACTCCGGAGTCAGAGCACAGGAATATCGTTCCGTCTTTGATATATGGTAAGCAGATGGAAATTGGAGCAAAGCGTGATCAAAAAATGGGGACTAGCAGGAGGGGACAATCATACTTTGAATTGTATGCAAATGTTTCCCAGACGCTGGACCCCTGATTCGCTTGGAAGACACTCAGGCTAATGAGGATATTAAGATCTCTCAACGCCCTTCTCAGTGGCTTGGCGGGATTGCACTGATGTCCTGATTTTGTAATATTCTGTTTCACCTTGATTAACCCACACTCTCCTCAGCCACTGAAATCTAGCTGTATCTCTTATTTTTGCCCCAGTTCCGCACTGTTTGCTGCAGGGTGCTACAGGCTGGTATTATAAGGATTAGGGATAGCTATTACAGGTTTCATTAGCAGGCCAAGCCCGCGGCACTCACCTATGGCAGTGGTGAGGAAGGAAACGGTTTCGGTTTCCTTCCCGTCGTTGTAGACAGCCAGGTGCCAGATGCCTGAGTCCATGTACTGGATAAAGCCTGTGTCGTGTGTGGTGATTGGTACGAGACTCCGCTGCAGAGCTGCAGGCCCCTCCAGACTGTGAACATCCTGGGCCAGGAGCCGCCGCCCATCCAACAGCTCTACAAAGTCAAACTACAGACAGAAAGTGAGAATAAACTGATGGATGGACCACAGACATGCCATTAGGAGTGACACATGAGACTCCAGTGCTTTCAGCCCCTCTTTATAGCAGAGCATCATTTGGTGTGCATGAGTAACTCATCATCTTTCCAGAGGAGCCTGAGTTAAGCCTTGACACAGCTCAGCTGCATGGGCTGTGATAATTTCATAGTCCAAATATCTGACATGAAAGTCTTGTTTGAAATTATTAAACTGAAAAACGGAAAGCTGGGGAAATTAAATGTAAAGTTAGTGTTTACCAAATAACATCTGCTCTGATATGCTTCATATCAGTGGAGAGTCAATGAATACCAATGAGGCAGCATTTCGTTTTCATCCGCAAAATGAAAGGAATTCTGACTCGTGTGCTCAGTCTTTGGATGAATACTCGACTCTGGATTATTTTCTCTGAAGTGAAAATGGAGGGGGGGAAAAAAGACGAGCCTGATTTTTCAACTGAAAAAAAAAAAAAAGAAGAAAAGTCGGATTGGACATTAACGAAAACAAAAATCATGCTATGTGCAATTTGCTGAGCTCATGTTGCATTCAAAGCACAAATTTAAAGTCTGCAAGGCAAGATATCAGAAATGACTAATACAATACACATTTCATTCTGTGCAACACATAGATGGGAAATTAGTGAAAAGAAAAATCTTCTCTTGGCTCATGAGTCCAGTCTCTTTGTGATTCATTGATGGTACTGAACCTGAAAGAAAATTGCCATAAATTCCTTTTGCAACAAAGAAGGTGATTCATAATACAACAGAGATATTTATAAAGCGGTTTGTATTCATGACACGCTCCTACATGGTTAGTCCTTTTTTAAACAATATTCCAATTTGTTTTCTCTGGATGAAAAAAAATGGAAAAAGAAGAAGAATCTTACACTGTGTGGCCATGATTGTAAATTGTTTCACAGCACGGCATTTATAATTCACCTCTGACTGTATAAAAAAAGAAAAACACAGAACTAGTGCAGGAAATTCTTAAATATACCACCACTAAACCGACAAGACATTTTAAGCCCTGTTTTTATAGCATTGCAGGGTTCCTACAAATTTACATTTTAAAGTTCAACACTTTTCCAGACCAATTTTTCTAGCAGTGTGTAGAACATTCTGTGAAATCTGAGTGCAAAAAATTATCATATGGGGTTTTAATAGCTCTCTGTTCAACAGATCATAAAAAAACAGGATGCTGAAACTCGTTTCAGTTTCATCAGACTAGTAAAAGGCTATGTCACAGCTTTTCTGATTTCTGGATAAACTTAATGCTGCTGTATTTGAAAGTCTAGCATTGAAATATGCTTAATTTGAACAAGATTATCATAAAATTTAAAAAAAACTTGGATTTTTCCAAACACAATTCAGGATCTGATAATTTTATGGTGTATGCAAAAAAGGTAGTGACATTGCTGTGTTTGTCATTAAATCTTCATTTAAAAAAAAAATATATATATATATATATATATATATATATATATATATTTTACATAGTTTAAACGTTTACCTAAGATCTTGTGGCAGCAAATACATGTAGAATGTAAAAATTTTGTCTTCTGAATTAATGTGCACTTACAGTGTACATGGATTTTGGCCTTAGTCAAAAACCAGAGTTTGACTCTAAGTCAGGCTGTGGTGTGAAAGGTACAACTATGGTTCACAAAATGAGGTACCAGTGGAATTTTGCATTTTGTAGTATTACAAAGAAATTCTGTCTTCTATTTGTAAATTAAGTGTGGACGAAAACATTCATGACAGCGAACCCCAAATCAAATGTCAGATGACAGTTAAACTCAACTGTCTTCCAATTTGAAATTCAAAACCTTTGAATATTACTAAAAGTACAGTGTCTGTCTAGAAGTCAGACTTCATGGGGTCATTCTGTTTATATTCTTAGGAAAAATGGAATCCAGATTTAAGCTTCGTCTTTCAACCAGCTATGCAGTGTCAACAAATTGCCACTTAGCTAAACTGTTCTTTCTCTCTTTAAAAGGGAAGGTCACACAGGTCCAGCTTAAGAACCTCACAATTTAAAAGCAAAGTTAACTTTTAGCAATTTTATTTCATAACATAAGAAGCAACCTGAGTGGGTAAAAAATAATAATGAATGTTTGAAAGTCAAATATTATCAGCATAAAGGGAAACTTTATGTCCTATATGAACTGCATATTGTACAGAACTTTGAAATCCAATTTAGATTCTGAGGACATGCAACATGCAATTAATCTGCACACTTTAACTGATAAAGTGTTCATGAATGGCTTCAAAAACTAGACCTAAACTGCTTTCCAGCAGAGCCCCAATTGGTCCAATTTAGCTGTTCTTTATTTAAAAGAAATTGTGCAAATTAAATGTAGCTTCTGTGAAGCAACCAAACAAGCGATAGCGAAGCAGGTAGTAAAGAAATTTGGGGGTTCGATGTAAAAAGTCAGATGACATCAACAGATATGGAAACAAAACCCAAACTGTTCAAAAACGAAACAAAATTGCCAATGGTTTGACAACTAAATCAAATAGTTGACAAAGGCTAAATCCACACAAAGACAAACATGGTAAATTTGCATCAGTGATTAAGAGAAAATGTGCATCCAAATGACTGGCAAACAGCACCAAAGAAAACACTGTTTTCTTTGTAAAAACAACAAATATGAGTAAATAAGTCAGGTAACGTAAACAGCAACATGGCAGACGTAGTTTTCCTTGGGAAGTTGGTGCTCATAGTTATGGGGGAGCAGTAAATTCAGCTGTAACAACCAAAACAAAGCCAATATTGGTCTTAGCATAAATGTAATACCGAACCACGCCATGTTTGTTATTTGTTGGAGAGATGGAGGTTTGACGTAATTGTCAAAAACAAGCCACCATTTTCAGATTTTTCCACTCTGGAAGTGTTTAAGGTCTTCCAAAATGAAAATTTAAAATTAGATTCCATACTTTTCTGCTTATTATGCAAACTTTTCCAGTCAGCATACTAAGCACATTTATAAAACTTACAAACAAAAGATACTGCAAAAAATACAATAGAAATGACATTTCATGAGTACTTTTAATATTTCCCACCTGTGTGTGTGACGGAGGAAGGCCTCTTCTTCCATATATTCCCACTAAGGCATCTTTGCTGAGTGAAACGTTAAACTTTAGGTACATGGGATGATCGATGAAGACCTGGGATCTCCAGAAGATACCAGGAGGAATCTGCTGGGCGACCTTGCGTCCCACGTCAATCTCCCCCATATCTATATAGCTGTCATCTGGGAACAAGCTGTCCAATTTGCCTGCAATGCACACAGAGTTAATCGGTCAAGGAGATCACATCATTAATCCAGAGAGCAGAGGAGCGGTGAGGTTCGGTCTGCGGAGGCAAGGGTCTGACCACATCACAGACATTTAATCACATTGCTGACAGCCAGAGAAAAAAATATATATAATGAATGATCTCTCTGACCACCGACAGTGATTACCAGTTACACAGGAGAGAAGAGGGTATATAAGTGAGAAAAATCTGACTGAATTTCATTTTATACAGTGCCTTGCAAACAGTGTCATACCCTTAGAACCTTTCAGCTTTCTCAGCATAATTGTGACGTGAAAGAAACAGTCCATGGTTCTTAATTACTTTTACAAATAGAAATCTAAAAAGTGTGACAGCATTCCAGAGTAAAAACTCTGGAGAAGTATCTTTTGCTGCAATTGCAGCTACAAGATTTGCAGGGTGTTTATCAGCTTTGTACATTTAGAGGCTGAAATTATTGCCCATTCCTCACCACCTCAAGCTTTGTCATATTAAATGGAAAGTCTTACCACAGATTCTCAGTTAGATTTAAGTCTAGAGTCTGAAAAATTAATATGATTTGATGAAGTCCATTTCATTGTACCTCTGACTGCATGTTAAGGATTCTATCCTGCTGGAAGATGAATGACAACTCCAAGTCTACCCTCCATTCGTCTTCCTATTAAAGCTGAAAAAGGGAGATCTGAGAAAACCTTGAACTAGCCTGAAAATTTTAACAGGCTCTGATTGGTTGTTTCTGACCGAGGGTGTGTTTCTGCAAATGGCAATAGGAGCTATGAGAGGAGGCAGAGGAGTTTTTTTTGTAGATTATCTGTCTCATATCCTATTCTCAGGACATTTTTATCGAACATGAAAAAAATATATGTATATATTTTTTTATAAAAATTAAAAACTAAAGGTGAAGCTGTCACCACCAGTTTAAAACTGAGAGGATGGTGTTTTGTAGATGTTTTTCCTGATGTTCACTCATGTTTTATAGTGAGCTTCTAAACCCTTCATAGAACCTTCATACAAACACAAAGATGGACTCTACAAATCAGATGGCTTATGAAAACATTCTTACACAAAATTTTATTAATTTACTTATAGTAGAGTAAGGGATGCTGAACGCAAATTGCTGGCCACAAATTCCATCTATTAGTTTATTCAAAATATTTACATCTATAAAACCCCAAAAATACAGGGTCTGTAGTTGAGAAAAACAGAAAGAATGCTTTTACATGGCAATGGATCTGTCTTAATGTAATTAGATTTTTTTTTTCAAAATGAAAAACCAAAATATTGGAATATTTGTTTTTAAGAAGTATTTACAGTAAAAGACAACTTGTTATTATTTTGTTACAGTTATAGAGTAATAATACAGGACAGAGGTGAGGAAAAACTGTTAAAAAACTACCTTTTTAATACAGAGAAGTAAAAGGAGTCATTATAGTAAAGAGGGAACTTAGTTGCCATCACCTGCTTGGGTATTAGAGAATTTACCTGCAAAAATCCCCCATATGCTCCATAGCACAACTTTTATTGGACTCAGCGGAAATAGCAACATCTGTTTGACTGTGTAGATGAGCTAATTTCAGCAGCAATGCAGGCTACAGCAGACATCCATACAATCTCCCCCAGTACAGGGAAGCAGACACGGCTTTAGGTTACACGTGGCACAGCAGATGGAAGTCCTCTCAAAAGTCCATCAGTGACAATAGGGGTTTATCAGGGAAGGCAGGGCACACTCCCCAACTCCCCGATCGGGGCTTTACATAATACTACAACCCGCTAGCTCAGTTTCCACATGTGGGAAAATGGTGTGTGTGTGTGTGTATTTATGCAGCACATTAATGGTGTGCTCATCAGACTGTTTAAATAAATTATAAGGTGAGACCAGTGATAATGGCTCTTATAGTTAAATATTTTATTTTTGTTCAGCAAGTAACATAATGTCCTGATGGAAAGAAAAGGCTGGAAGAGAGGGCTCAGTGCTGTGCATCATCTTCATTATACATTAGGTAGTTGAGCACTGTTGCTGGTGACAGCAGTGGAAAATGAAACTATTTTAAAAAATTACAATCATTGATTTGCTATCAGCAGTCGTGGTTGTGCAGGCTTTGGGTTTTGCTTGTTGTTACTTAAACACACTTTCTACTGTCTAGTAAATGAAAAAGACAACGCCTGGATTCATCTATATGATAATAACCCATCCAGCACCTACTGTAGTACGTCTCTGGCAAATCACACGGTGCAGATCTGGGGGCATTTGCTCAAGAGTGGAGCAGAGAAAACTTTCCCTGACTTGAGCAGTTGGTACCAAAGGGTGAGCACATTCTTTCTTTGGTTGCCAGGAAAGGCAGTCCAAGCTGGAAGATGAAAGGATCACATCCGTTCTGAAGGGGACAGAGTGGCTAATCCCCTTCCAGCCCCTGGATACTCCATCCCTTAAGCTGCCCCATATTCTCCCTCCAGGAACAAACAACACTTTCCCACTTACAACAACTTTTATAGGATTACAATGCAGATCTCTGTGCATACCATGGAGACAAGCGAGCGCAATGTGAAGCTGGATGACAAAATAATTACAAACTTGCATGAGCTTTGAAATGCCATCTGTAAACTAAGATTTGAGAAGTTTGTTTGCTGTTGAGTGTTTTTCTAAAGAGGGCGCAACTGGGAGCTGTGCCAAGCATTGGAAAACCGCATATGAATTTAGGTAGTTTTATTCACAGCATACAATGCCTTGCAAAAGTATGGTAGAGCTTTCCCATATTTTGTCACTTAGACCTACAAAATTCTGTGCATTTTATTGGGATTTTTGCAACATTGGGAAACAAATTACATACAATTTAACTTTTTTTACAAACAGAAATTAGAAAAATATGATGAGTACGTTTTCAACTTCTTTGCACTAACAAACCTAAATGAAATCCAGTGAAGGATGTTAACTATCAAAATCTCTCACAATAAAAAAAAAATAAAAAATGCAGATTTCCTTTAACAACCTTGTATTCCTTGACTTTTTGTGTTTTTTATCACACAGTGTCTTAGTGAATTAATTTGAAGTTTGTGGTTGTACTTTTGCAAGGCATTGCATGAAAAACTGAAAAGAAAGATCAGAAGAGTGTACTTACTGTCATCTTTTCCCCTGTGATCTGGTATCTCCAGCCCCGTGTTGCCTAGCGGTGGTAAACTCAAGTCTGTAGGGAATGGTAGGCCACTTGTATTATCTTCTGACAGCTGGTACATCTGTCTCTGCATGGGTTGGAGGTGCCAGTTTAATCCCAAAAGGTGAATGGCTGGAATATTAAACAAAACAAAACAAGAGAGAAATAGTTTGAATGCATTCCGTTAAGTTGAGTAAACTAATCACTTTCCATAAAATTGACCCGAGTGGATGAGATTTTATTGAAGAAGAATGCGGGACTCGGCTTAATGGCTCTTTCTCCAAAGTGCTGAGCACTAACATTACAGGATGAATTGTATCGCAAGCCCATGGGACAACATGCGTCTCTCCACACCAATACTGGCATGGTCAGTCCTCTGTGTCTTGTCATTTTCCCAACCCTATTACCTTTATGCTTCCCTACAAAACCAAAGGACAAACCTGGGGGGGAAAAACGCATCAGCAGAGAGAAACCCGGGGTGTTCTGAGTGAACAAAGCAGATGAATCACAAAGATATTTTACAAGGTCGACAAAAGAAATGTCCTTTAGAACAATGGTAGAAGAGCACAGCATGGAGGAGGAGGGGCTGACCATGACAGATCACCAATAAGAGAATGGACAAGATGAGCTTACCAAGGCAAAAGCCAACGTAGAAGGTAACAGTCAGCAGAAAAAGGCAATGCACTCAATACAGCCATGTCTTTATTTGGTTGGTTCACGTAAGCTTCCCTTGCAAATAGCAACACAATTTAATCAGAAAACTACTTAACAGTTTAGAATCCAGCTGGGGCAAAATAAACATCTGCATTTGCAAAATTTAATTTCATTTAAATTTTTGTCTATAGAGAAATTAAGCTTGTGTATTATAAGTACTTCTGGGACAATGAATAAAATTATGTGAAATTTTATGTTTTAACATCTAAACTTAATTCTTCTATCCTGAATTGTAATTGACTAATCTGAATCACCTGACAATCAGCAAGTGAATCAAAGCTAACATCTACTTTTGTTATCTTTTTGTTGATTAAAAACTTTCTGGTTATGCTAAAAAGATTAAAAATGAAAGTGATAATAAAATGATAATGACATGAGCTCCTAAAATTTACAGCTAAACCTAATGTTCTAAACGACATTCAAACTCCTCACTATAAGATGTTTCATCTCACTGACTGCAACTTAACACTTACAGAATTTCTATTTCAAATAAGAAATTGATGAGTGTGATAACACGTTTGTATTTTTATCTTTACATATTTGATATTAAGCAAAATACATTCAAGACCTGTTGTTGTATCAACCCTGTAGACCAGTCAGGTCTTCTGGTTCTAGTCTGCTCTGCATTCTCAGAACCAAACATGGAGATGTAGCATTCAGTTTTATGAACCACAAATCTGGAACAAACTGCCAGAAAATTGCAAAACAGCTGAAACACTAAGCTACTTTGAGACAATGCTAAACACCAACCTGTTTAGAATTGTTTTCGACCCATAATCACTGGAACATTGACTAACATATTTGATAAGTACCAATGATTTTGATTATGGCACTTGACAAAATGTAATGTTTGTTAGTGGTTTCACAATTGGTGACTGTATGATATTTTATGACGCTTTTTATGTTTTCATGATGAAAGCCCTTTTAACTGCCTTGTTGCTGAAGTGTGCTAAACAAATAAACTTGATTGATTGATAATACAAAAAAAATAAATGAATAAACATAAAATACAAAAAATTATAAAGATGTGCAAGGTTTTCCCTATGTTGTCATCAGCTTGAAAAACAATAAGCCAAATTACTGAAACTTGAGAGTAAAATCAAGGATTCTAATTTGCTATGCCACTCTTCCTGCTTAAAAAAAATAAATAAACAAACCCTATTTAGTTTATTTACAGCATGGTAATGATTTTTTTGTTTTTGAAGAAAACACAATTCAACCATAAGCAAATGTCTAAGTCTCCCCACATTTCAATCCTGTTATAATGTGCACTTTTAATAAAATGTGTCCTGGACTGGTTAACATTTTTGGTAGGCTCTGTGTAACTACTGTGGCTAACTACTAGCCGCTAATTATGCTAAAGTTAAAAGCATCTGCTTTTGTGCATTCTAAAAACCTCCATTCAATTATAAAACATAAAAAGCATTTTGAACATTAGGGCCACTATAGAATTAGATAAGCATTGAAGATAATAAGAAAGAAAAGAAACCCTCCAAAGTTAGGTGTTGGAGAAGTGAAGAAATGTTTCAGCGCAAGTTAAACAGGCATGCTAATAATTGTGGAGGTTCAAAGAAAAAAAACAAAAAAAAAACAAGAGCTAAATCATAGAACGAAAGCCTGGATTGAAAGTAGGTGTTCTCAGCAATTGACATATACAGTAAGTGTGTTTAGCAAACATGATCACCGTAGAAATAACTATTACAGAAGGTTATTTTGTCCGGTTTCTGTGTGTGAAATGTCAGAAAATCTAGAATCATTGGCTGATCAACCATTAGCTTCCCTATACACATTCACCAAGAAAAGTCCTAATGAACAAAAACCTTATTTGATACCACATCCTAAGGCAAACTGTAGGTTAGGTGCATATTTATCAATGAAAACACAACTTCAACATTGAGAGTTCAGCTGCAGTACCAGCATCTGTTCTCTGCTCATTCTGCTTGAAGAAGTGACTGTGTCAGTGGAAGACAACCAGGGGAGTGACAGATGGTGTTGTTTGTCATTTTGTAAGCTCCCAAAAGATATTCTTTTTGATCTGTTGAATTATATTGACTGACAAAACAAAATAATAAAAAAAAACACAACTATGTTGCTGAACCCTTGCAAAATCACCAGGCATGTTGTCATTCAAAATGTCTCGGTAATCAAGTGTTGCTGAGCTGTATTCTTTACCCCATCCGTCCCAGGAGAGTCTAATGGATTCTTCAAGACTTATGTCAGTGTCTACCAGGTATTTATTATCAGCACAGCATGGAGGAGAAACAGAGAAGAAACTTTGCAAACACTGCCAAGCCCTCTGATGATAGTCTAAAATGGATGTAATATCAAGAATGACAGAAGACAGTGAAAAGATGTCTGAGTAAGGAGGACTGCACTTTGTAGCATCTCTGCTTTGTCCTCAGTACACGTTGTGCTGTCCTTTCGCTTATCTCTCAGCAGGAAGTTGGGTCACGCCATGTGCCAATTACAGAACAAAGGTAGTGTAGTTGGAGACTTCTAAGTCAATCTGAGGAAGTCAGAGCACGGGTCATCTGCCACAGCAGTAAATGATTCTGTTGCCTGTTCATGGCACTTTTTAACTGGTTCACAGTTCAAAAGAAACTATGATGACAAGAAACTTTCTTGTCATTTTCCAGGCTAAAACCTAAATGCAATGTAGGAATCTAAAGATGTAAATATAAAAACTAGTGGTGAAACTTTACAGTTAAATAATTAATCGCAATTAATATAATAAAAAAATAAGCAACATTTTCTATTCAAAACCATTTTTGCTGTTAAATCATTGAATATACAGGCATATGAACTTATCAAGTATATTTATTACTTTTAATCTATTATTGAGGTTACTTAACCGAATTGATGCAAAGAGCTATTATAGCAATTCAGTTTTCAAATGTTTCAGGAATCATCTTTTCCAAAGTCCCATCAGATTAAACATGAACCACCGGTGGGGCAAGAGAAGCAACTTTGTCATCCATTGCTGTCGTTTGTGGATATTACTTGTACAAATACTTAGGTTCAGGCCATAAAACCCCCCAGAAATAGTTAATTGTGTCAAAAATGTAAATGCATTACAATCTATGTAATTAATTGGAACTAAAGCTCTGAAGTCCTGCACCTACCAAAAATCAAATGTTTTTTTAACCACATGGCTTAGAAGTCTCTAAATCCACAATTTCCAAGGTGATAAACATGACATGACACAGTTCCCAAGCTCAACTTGCCACCATGCACATGGAGGAAGGCAGATAAAAACAAAAACCCGAAACCAAAACCCACTCAGAGAAATGAATCATTTTTTAAGTTGAAAATTATACTACTGCAATAAAAGCTGAAATTAATCTTTACCAGGGGTCCCACTAAATGTGGAGGGTGCTGTTTGTAAATTTTCTTCAACCAACAATTTATAGGAGGCAGCAAGTGTCGTGTTGTATTTATGTCAAAACAAAACATTAAACTGGTAAGAACCTGCCTCTAAGATTGTCTTGAGTTTAAACTGCATTCACATCACGGCCAATTCACATTTAGGTTGAATCTCCAAGCTTAAATTTCCCTGTCACTTTGCTGTTGGAACAGAACACCTGAATTTCCCCACTGAGGGACAATAAAGGATGTTTCTATTCTATTCTATACAATACTAACACCGAAGTTTGACTTAAAGTCCATTTCTTCTTGTAATTCTGCTGTGAGAAGTTAATTTACTCTTAAATGAATGGAATTAGATTGAATAATTCCATTAACTTGAATTAATGCATGAATATTCCACTGGATTACACCCAGACATCAATTATCAGCATGCCTGTCAATGACAGAAAACATTTTATTTGAAAGCAGCCAATGTCTATTCACATCTTAACACTAGCCCAATTAAACTGTTGCAACTCCTCACAGTTGCACCTGATTTTGCTGTTTTTTCTAAAGTTACTTTTTTGTTCATGTTTAACTTTTTTCCATTTTGAATATATTGGTATGGTTAAATTGATATGAAATCCAGAAAACATTAGACAAAACAACAATAATTGGTACATCTCATTTGATTAAAGTATTATCAAAGGATTCATCTAATCCAAAAGGTAATTCATTCCACACAGAGGGACATATTTTGAACATTCATATCTGCTAATATTTCATTGTCATTTCTGTAATGAAATGACAATGAAATATGAAAAATGAAATAGTTTTAACAAATGGTATGCATTTGTTAAAACTATCAAATGAATACCATGGTCAACAAACTTCTTGTTTCTTCCACTAAGCTTTGCATTAAAATGTTTAAACAGCTCTCTGTAAACTTCTAAAGAAATTACTTTTTGCGACACAGCTTTGTGTGGGGGCTGTAAGTGATTGTCACCTGGACCTACGTGAGGTCAGCTACATACGTTGTGATTGTGTAAGTCATTAAACAGTCAAACAGTGAGACTTTTCTATTAAAATTGGTTTTCAGTGGGTCATATTTAAATTCTAACTGAAAATTGAGTTTTCATTTGCTACAAGCCATAATCATCTAAACTAATTAAAATAAATGATGTTAATCTATAACGAATATATATAATATATGAGTTTCACTTTTTTGAAATGCACAACTGAAATAAATTAACTTTTCAATTATATTTTCTAATTCATGAAGCTGCATCTATAAAAAGATAGATTTTATGACGTTTTGGCAAAATTAAACAGAATCAAACTGTTTTATTCTAAATTACTAAGTACAAATCTGTTATAAGAAATGTTTTTTGAGTTTGAGGATCACAAAGTCAAACATTTTCCGGGGCCCAACCTTTTCGTCCTTGACTGGATACCCATGGAGAATGAAAGTGAACACAGGAGGATGCTGATGACCTTAAAATGAGGAACGTATAACAAATGTGCTAATGAGCAAGCAACCACAGAGAAAATAGTGCCATCAAAAAACTCCCGACCTTTTCTGCACTTCAAAATGGGTCAATTTACCCAGCTGTGTGAAAAAAAGAAAACCAAGCTGAAGTCAAAACATCTGTCATGAGCCGTAATTGGCTTTATTAGACATCTCATCCAGAGGTCCCAATTACAGGCCTCAATAATTAACTGCACTTGAAATTAAATGTATTTTCTCATCAGCCTTTAATTAAAAATGCCTCTTGTTCTTGATTGAAATTTCCAATCTAAGGGTGGGGTTTGGTCTCCAACATGTTTACTCGTGCTGTAACAGGAGATGGTCGAGGTGTAATTGTATTGTCTGATTAGGAGCTGTTAGGATGATTTGGCTTTTGGCCAGGTCACAACCAGAACGTGCAGACTGAATGCAGCAACCTCATGATGCCAAACCCAAGTCAAAACCAGAACTTGGTCACATCTTTTGTTGCTAATTAATAGATAATCACCACAAGAAGAAATGCATTGGTTCTGACTTTAAATTTGTACTGTTTTGATTTTTAAATTAAACTCTTTCAGTGTCTCTGCCAACAAAGAAATGAGTAAGATTTTAGCTTGTTTAGCCTCAAGGTGAAGCAGAAATTATAGTTTTTGTAATTGTTACAGCCCAATGAATATCTATAACAAATGTCCTCGAAGAAGAATTAATGTATCTCCCTGATGAAGGCCGTACACAGAATCTGCCTTTTATTCCCCTCATGCAAATCAACTCCGGCCCCATCATCATTCTGTGACTTAGTTTCTTTCTTTATCTCTGGGAGACTGAATTCAATAGTGACACCATTTATATGTTAAGAAGGTATTCACTGTGAAATAGATGCACTGTTATAGTATAAAATGTAATAAAAGGAAGTGGGAATAAACTGTTTTTATGCGTTTACAACATGGGATTCAATAGAACTTTAATTACCAATCAAAAAAGCTGAAAAAAAAATTACACAATGCATATTTAAAAGTCAAAACTTTACTTTAAGTGTTGTTTAAATGAGTTATAAATGAAGATAATATAAGGATCTGAACCCATTTTGCTTGAAATGTATGCTCTACAGAAAATAATATAAATCTTCTTTTTGATTTTGAAGGTCTTTGTTTTCATCCTGCAGGTATAAATCAGTCCAGATGTTTGTTTGAAGGAAAAAGAAAACAAAACAAAAAAGAAAAAAAAAAAAACTTTCACAAGATGCAAAACCCGCTTTTTGTTTAATTTGGACCCATTTGTTGTTATTTTCAGTCTAACAACATTGTTACCATAGAGGCTTGAGTTAGCTTGTCAAGGTCTGTGGCAAAGCCATCTTAATATCAATATAGATTGACTAAGAAATAAGTATTTGGCCAAAAATCTTATTCAAAAGACTAAATAAAATGTTTATTTACCAATAAGGGTAAACCAAATTTATCCCAAAGAAAAAAAGTATAGTCAAAAGTTCAATATTGATTTATTTGGCTCTGATTCCAAGGAATATGTTTAGATGAGTCAAGCTGAGACTTTCAAACTTTACAACACTGTAAAAATTATCACACATAGTTGAGGCAACATCAGATTGAGGATATGCTTAGCTGTCAGTGGTGGTGTACTGCAAAAAAAGAGGAATACATCCAACTTCTTCCACTTTATCTTAAATAAACAAATGTTTCACTTAGTCTAAAACACAGTTGGGTGTTTCAGCAGGACAGTGATACCAAGCATGTCAAGACTGCTTGTGGCATGGATACATGTTCAAAAGTACTTTATTTTTTATCTCAAAGGGAAATTACATGCTGCCTCTGACTGAAGACTATTGCTGTATGACAGTCTTATGACTGTCAAGGCATGCTAAAAGCTCAGCTTTCTGGCAGCAGAGACAATATTCCACACCGACTTGTCAGGGATATTGGCAACCACTGCTAGTCCACCTCATTTTCTTTTTTTGTCTTTAACGTAGACTAACATTAAGCTTCTGACACCTGAAGTCTATTGAAAGTGTATGCACTATGCTTTGAAGCTGGATCCATGCCAAGAAACAGTGCATTTTAAATAAACTGCCATTGATATTGAGCCAAATATATATTAAAGGTTGTGGATAATTGTAGCAAATGGCAGGGAGAAAAAAATCCAGAATCAATTCAAACTACAAAAATTCACTCAAGTTTTACACTGTAGTCATTTCACCCTGAAAAATATGTTTATATGCATAAATAAAGTCAAAGATTTATACATTCCATCCTTTGGTGAGAATCTAAACTTTTCACCATCACTGTATATCAACTGCCATATAGAACAGCAGGTGTTTGATTTGTACTCTCTTTTGTTTGGACCTCCTTTTTCATTTTTAAATGCTAAGAGTTTTTCCACCAATACTTCTATCCCCTCAGTAAATAGATCACACAGGCAAACTGCAGACTGCATCCTTAGATATGAATATCAATTCCTCATAGGATGGAAGCAGACAAATTGAGCAGAACTGATTTAATAGCGTAACTTAGTTGATGCCTCTAATCCAGCTGGGACCCTGAGAGAGCTGGTCAATCACACCCTGCAAGATGAATATTCTACACTCGCAGCCCCTGTCTCTCGAGTGATGGCTGATGTCTTTTTAATCTATTTCCTACCCAGCCTATTCATGAGACCGAGACGCCCGGTTGCCCATCTGCAGATTCAACCGACCAAATCTATGAATGATAATGTTTTTTTTTCTGTCGACTTGTGTGAGTAAGGACTCAATCTATAAGCCTCCATATAACTGTGTTTGTAGAGCTCCAGGCGGAGACTAAACACCATTAAAACGGATGATGAAAGAAATACAGCAGAGAACGGACTCATCCTGTGTCTGCGTGAGAGTGAAGGGTTAGGGTCTGGGGGGGCGCATCAGTGAAGACACACATGCTACTCACCAACAAAGTAGGCTAACAGCAGCAGCAGCGTCACTGAGATGAGGATGGCACTGAGAGCAGCACATTTCCAGTTGCAGTGCTTGTAGGGCTTCTTCAAGCTGAAGGCAGGTCGAGAGAAGGTGTTTCGAGGTAAAGGGCGTGGGGGAGGCGAGTACACCGTGCTGGAGGTCAGAGGGTACCCCGGTGAAGTTGTGCAATACATTGGTGATGTTCCACCTGGTTTGAACAGGAAATGCCTGAGAAAAACACATTTTGTATGTTACTCTGACAGAAAGCGATACCAAAGGATGCCTTCAAATTCAAGTAAATCTTTCATTTCTGTCACTTTATTTCCAAGTGAGGATGTAAAGACATAATGGATTATTAAAATCAATAAATGTGTGTTAGTATATACAGTGTCTTGCAAAAGTATTTAACCAACTTTTCCATATTTTGTCACGCTACCACCACAAACGTCAGTGCTTTTACTGGGATTTTGTGTGATATTGCAAACATATGGTAGTACATAAACAAATCTGAGAAGCATGCTGTGCATTTATATAAAGCTCCTCACCAGTCTAATAGTTTGCACAACCAGATGTTGCTGCAAATACAGCTTTACCTGCTTTGCGCATCTAGAAACTGGAATTTCAGAGTGGCAAGAAGAAACCCACTGCTGAAAGACAGCCACTTAAGTTCCATATGCAGTTTGCCACAAGCCAATCAAGGGCAGCTATGAAAGAAGTTGCTCTGATCACTCTAGGACAAGCTTAGTCTACATTTAAACTGCTGTGTGTCATGGAAACTAATACTGTGCTCAACCTTGAACATACCATCCGCCCTTTGCCCATGTATACCATGAATGCTGTGGAGATTTAAATTTTCCATTTGGTAGAGACATCACCAAAATGGTGACTTGTAGATGTAATTGGGCAAAAAGTAATTCTTAGATGTTAACTAATAATACATTTCACCGCCATAGTAAACCACTGTGGTGAGCACACAAACATTAATCTGCTAATAGCAGAGCTAATTTTTGTTTAGCAATTTAGCTACTTTACCGCTGAATAAAGTTCTAGGTCTGTTGAAGTTTTGGCCATCATCTGTTAAGCATTCTTCAAGATGTTAGATGTTTATTTTCATGTTTTTATTTTATAGTGGGTGAAGACATGATTCACAGCAGTTCTGTTTCTTTGTTTTTCCTTCAATAACTTTATTTCAAACAAAAACAAAATTAAATTGGTGTTCAGTTGTTGTAGTCTTTCTAGGACAGATATAATTTGAATTGAAGTTAGTGCAATGGCCCTTTAGCTTTAGCTTCTGCTAAATCCTGTCCTGGTGTAATGCTTTAAAATCAATGAAACTATATTTTATGATTAGTGCTTTAGGGTTAGCACAACAAACTTTTTAGTTAGTGGTGACCACCACTGAGTGGTAGCATTCTTTTTTGGGAATGCTTTTGTTCAGTCTGTCTTTATCTCTAGATTTGCAAAATTTTAAGAGACATACAGCAAAAGCCTATAACTGTAAAAGAAAGTAGCTCTACAATGTAACAAGTCAAGGGGAATGAGTGCGTAAATTTTGTTTGTTGTTTGTCTATTACATAAAATTTCAATAAACTATATTGAAGTTTGTGGTTATATTGTGACAAGAAGGGGAAAAGTTCAAAAAGTGAGAACACTTCTGCAAAGCAGTGTAATTTTTACAACTAGTGACCACATTCAAGGAAGTGTGACTTCAGGTAAGCATGGGGTTGTCAAGGCTGTCCAGAGGGGAGATAAAGCACATAAAGCTGCAGAATGGTAAAAAGCAGATTTATTCGCCCTTGAAGAGCATGGTTGACTATCTCAGGAAAACATGTGTAGCTCTCCGTGTCCAAGTGCCGTATGATCAGCCCATCAAAGAGTCAGTGACAGCAGCACTATTGTCAAGGCCATTTCAGTGACAAGTTTACAAGACGCTCCCGAGCGACAATGACATGAGTGTGATTGAATGTCATCTTACAATGTGTGATGTGGAAAGTCAAAGAGACCACACTTTATTTGTAAATCTCAAAGACAAATAGCTTGAGCATCGTATTTTAGCAGTTGAAATTTCATAAAGCGGCCATGTTTGACATTACTAAAAAACAGCACAACCCAACAATGTGACTTGATGCAAATTAGGTGAGTTGCATCAAAGCTGAAGACAAATGCACCCATTCTAGCACTGCAGGAGACGCACAAAAGTGATTGACAGTGTTTCCAAACAGGGGGGATGTTTGATGGAAAAATAGCACAGGCATTCATTGTTTTCATGGCAAAGCAGATTTTGAGCCACAGAGCAAACATGCAACATACCCGTCGTTGTACGAGGCATCATGGCGTGCTGATGCCAGAATGTCCATCTCAATCAAGTTGTCCTGCAAAGTCTCAAGGAATGCCTGCTTTGCTATATTTCTACACACAGGTGGAAAGATGGATATGAAGCTAGTGTGAGACATGCATGCAATAAAAAAACATGAAAATGCCGGTACAGAATGTGATCACCAAGCGATATCAATCAACAGGTAAAAAAGAGCGTCACTACAGATGGTGTGGGGACAAAGAAACCAAGGCCCTTATGGAACTACTTCTAAAGAAGAGTGGGACAAATGACATCTAACTCTCTTGCTGCTCTCATTAGTACGCTTCCATACCTTGTTTTGTTTGAGCCCTGTCCTTCTCTGCAAGCGTCTTGCTCTTCTCTGATAAACATTAGAGTATTCTGGCTCCTTTAAGGTTGTGGTTGAAAGACAAAAATGCATCACTTACTGTACATGAAAAGTTAGCTTTAGACATTTTAGTATTAATTTTAAGTAGAAAAAACACTAATCACTAGAGATGCACTGAGAGATCATTTGCCTTTCTTGAATGTCCCTAAACAGCTGACAAAAGCACTCTTCAATGTAGAAACTGTTACACAGTGAAGAGCAGCTGGCTACTTGTAGTGCCTATGAGGTCTTAATAAATAAAATTAGAAGAAGCAAACAAAAGTAATAAGCTCCTTCTATGGAGGCATTTTCTTTAGACTGCTACTATTAATATTGTTTTGCAAACAGCAGGAAGTTAAACAGTCTGATTTGGTTTCTGATCCTAATATAAATAATTAATGAATGTTTAGATCAGAAAGATCGCTTCAGCTTCCCATATGGTTACAATAAATCAAACCATAAACCTATAAGTTAAAGCATAATAGCTTTTTCCTCTTTAAAAATACAGTTTCTATACTATATAAAGCTGTCAAATTGAAGGTTTTTTGAAGTAAAAGTTGAGAACAAAAATAATTTCAGAGCATTTCACACTTTGATTGGGATAGTTATCTTGTACAATTGAACAAAAAATTTTTTTTAAGAAAATAATAGCATTTTGCATAATTGTTTAAACTGTAATTATGCCCCGGCAGTAAAATATGGCACATAATCTGTGAAAAAGAAACAAGCTCCTCTCCCTGTGGCCCTACTGCTATCTGCAGAAATAAACCAGCTTTAAGACAGATACATTTCAGAGAATGCAGGAAGTAGACAAAAGTAGTTATACATCTAAAGTTATCAAAAAGAAGTCAGAATCCATTTAAATTGGTATCAATGGGTCAGGGCTTCACAAAATTTGTAATCAAAAATCAGCAACAGAATCTCTGATCGGTGCACCTCTGCTGATTAGCAGAAAAATTACAACACTTTATTGCTCAACTGCGGTAGCACTACAAATAACACATTTTCAGTTCTTCTGTAATACATCTACAGGCTTGTATCTCCTTTCTCCCCATATTGAGAGCTACGTTCCATAAGGAAGTGCTCCTCCAATGCAATGGAGAAATGAACCGTCCACATGCAAAGGGAAGGCTGAACACGTTCAGTGGTTCAAGAGAAAAGGCTGGATTTTGATGCATGCCCTGTGGAGCTCAGCACTGGACTCTCCTCAGCTACAGCTCTGACGATGAATGCAAAGTTCAATGAAGCAAATGACGGAGGGATGCTTGGCAGAAGCTCTTAAGAAAGAAAGAGTACAAGTCAACAGAGCCAAGCAACTACCACTGTCTCTCATACAGTTGAGACCTATTGATGCCTATTGCATCAATAGATTTAATTTAAGAGACATGAGAGAGAGGTAATGTTATGGCATTAAATAAGGAAAACGTAGAATTTAATCCTACAGGATCCTTTAGGATACAACTAACAATTTTAGTAGTATTACTTTGAAATTTTACCTTTCTTTAAGGCTATGGGTTATAAAACTCTGTGGTTTCAGCAGAACTATTTTCTCTCCTCACCATCTGTCTTTTGCTCCACAGGGAATACCTGTGCAGCATTAACTGGAGCTGGATGATGTGTAATCATTCCTTATACTTTATACTGCCCCACCAGCTGAAACTGATTCTCATTTTCCTGTTGAATGAACCGTCTCACAACAGCCGAGGGACGAGACAACAAGTCTCTTCATGACTGTTTTATTTACAGTTGTGAAAAATTAGCTATTAGTAGTTTTCCCATCAAAATAAAATGCTAATTTAAATAATGTTTTTTTAAGGAGTAATTTCTAAAAATGGATGGAGGACACAAGATGGAACATTGAAAATGTTTACTAGTGTTGCTATTTTGCCAAATTGTCTCAGTTCTACAGGTCTGACTCAAAAATGTTTTCATATTTGAAATCAATATAGGTCTGTGGCTCACCAATTCATCTATCCAACCACATACTATTTTCATAAATATATATATAAATGTAAGTTTATAAGCAGATGTATTTTCATGCTGATTATTATGATGGTTAATCAGATAAAGTAATTATCACAGAGAGGAAGACTTTCAAAAGAAACATTTTACTGTTACATTTTTTTGTACTTTAAATTACTTTATGATGGCACATGGCGGACTTAGGGAAATATTTAGATATTTCTTAGTTAATGTAAGGGTGGAAATTTAAGATGTTAATATTATGCTATATCTGCGTAAAGGGGACATATCATTTACTGCAGATCTGCTAAACAAGATCATGGACTTCTGGCTAACCAATTCCAGAAGCCACTATTTTTAAATTTTGCTGCAACTTTTTAGTAGAATTTCAAGGATATGCATCCCAAATCAGGTTAAATCACATTACAATAATATAAAAACAATATTGTTGCTGGGTGTAGATGCTTTTCAGACCACTTTGTCATACATTTTCCCACAGAAATAAAAATCGGCTATTTTTAAACTGATAAAAAGAAAAATCTCTAAACCTATTTTTTAGATACTGTTTATAAATCTGAATGGCAATGTTGCTGCCAGTTACATGTCAACACAAAGCTGCCATTTGTGCAAAACTGGCTTTCTTTGCTCAGAAGCTTTTTGAGCTCAAAATTCAAAGAAGAAATTTGACATGGTGAGAAATGCAGGAGGAAGAAAACTGGCTTAGAAAAAGGGTTTATCAGAGTTATTGAATTCAACTTTAATAGCTAGACTCAAATCTGTTTGAACAATAGTGCTTCGATTACAGCTTTGACAAAATGGGCATCAATTACTGCTCTGTGACACTTTTATTGAGGGTAAAAAATGGAAAAAATAAATCATATTTTAGAAGAGACTGCCTGTCAGAAGAGTACACTCAGCTTGCTTTTCATTCACAGGGCATTTATCTCTAGTTTTCTAGAATATAAAAAGAATAAATGAGTACAAATGAACAAAAACGTTTAGTCACTAAGGTGACTAAACGTTTTTGTTGTGGGTAAAATTGCAGCCCTAATGTTACAGTTGAAATACTCCGACTCAATCCTAACCATCAAATCTACAAAATGAGGAGAAATTATCCCACAATTTGAGGCTTATTGAAGAACTTTTCTCAGGTGGTAACCTGGCTACAGCCATGATTTAACTTTTCTTTGTGAAGATTATATGCCACAGTTAAAAAAAAGGAGATTATTAGAGCGAAGGAAATCATTTTGCCTTGAAATTCTTGGCAATACCAGTCAAGGAAAGACCAACAGACATTCCCTTAGTTCCAATAATACTCAACAAATCTACTTCACACAAGAGCCTTCTTATTGAGAATGTGCTAGAGAACAAAGAGCTGATTAATATAAAATAAATAGACACCAGGACTGAAGGAGAGGAGCGAGGAAGCATGCACACTAGAGCCTGGATGGAATTTTGCATTTTTCTAACATTATTATTATTAGTCAAACTAGATTTGGCTGGAAATCTGCTAATATTTGACAAGCAACCAAAAGCAACACTTTTCTCTTGTTTTCCACAAAAATCATGTTCTTCAAAAAGTTAGGCCTTTTGGTCCAAGCAGTTTTCATTTTCTTGCTCTGCTCCTTGTTAGCTCTGCGGTAAAATAATATAGAGCTGACAACACAAAAAGCTGAGTTCGATGGGAGAAGCTTGAGCTCATTCCTAAAGATGCCAACATGTCTGCCTCGCACATTGTTAGGGAGACAAGTTGCACGGTACCTCGTTTCCAGCGGGATGTTGCTGTTGAGGAGCCAGTTGTCCTGAACGCTGCTGGAGTCTTGACCGCTGGCGGGACCCTCGGGGGGAGCAGAGCTGTCTGTGGGCACGGGACTGGCGTTGCTCCGCGGAGTGTAGTTGCTCCTGTTTAACGAGTTAATAGAGGCTGCATGGTGCTGATGATTGGGCGAGTGAGAATGGGAGAGGGGTAGCGGAGGCGTCCGCAGCCGAGAGTGATTTTGAAAGGCTCCGTCTGAAAAGAGAGAGCGGGGAAAAAAACAGGAAATAAATAAAACATGAAAAAGAAAGTATTTACCTGAAGAAAAAGAAATCCAGTCGTTAAATAATCACTTTGAGGAACTTTTTAGTCCTTTCTACCTTTGAGGTTACCATCAAAGACTGACTCACAATTTGTTTCCCAGCAGAGCTAAAATACGACTGATCTATTCAGGTTTGCAGCTTCTGAAAGTGTATCTGAGTTTTTTAAGCTTCGATTTTACAAAAAAAAAAAAAAAAAAAAAAAAAAAAAAAAAAAAAAATTTAGTGGTAAACTTTTAAAAAATTTAAAATCAAATTGGACTG